>PVJH01021431.1:0-25182 GCA_004026705.1 Nesogale talazaci | reverse complement strand
ATTCATGATCTCATATCCCAAAAGGCAATGTGAGGCTGCAGGACATGATTACTTGGCTCGTATTTCTGTTTCTGTCCCCCACTCCCAAGTCCCTTTCCAAGCTAGTGAATACCATATACAAGAGGCTTCCAAAATGCAATAGAAAGATAATGGAATTATTCAGAAACTTTTTATAGCTCCTCAAGTTTACACATATATGTATATATGTCTATGATGTGTATATATAGGTATACACACATATAATAACCTCAGATCACACACACAGAGAAAGCACACAGATCTTTCCATGAGAATCAAAAACTCTAAATATGCCAGAGCCAAAGTTAACTATGAACTTTTTAAAGATGGTGTCAGACACAACACTTCATGCATATGTATACTACATTCTAGCGGCTTCTGTTTTTTCTACATGTTAACTAAAAGTCAAAGAGGAACAAGCCAGATTGAAAGCTATACTATCCGAATGTCAAGGCCTGGGGGCCGGCCCTCAGTGTGCCACAGGGAAATCAGTGCTGGGTTCTAATTAAAAGGCGCCTTCAGTATTCGTCTGGATTCCAGAGGAATGGCAGCTGTGGACAGGACGATGTGTCCCCAAGATTACCACAGCGAATGGTGGTGGGGTTCGTTAGCTGCCCCTTCACTGCCACTGAGTCAACGCTGACTCACAGGGACCGTAGTGAACAGGGCAGGGCTGCCCTGTGAGCTTCTGAGACTGGAAGTCTTTACAGAGAGGCTGGAGGTTTTGAACTGTGGGCCTGGCAGTTAACAGTCCAATCGGCCACCACTAGCCCACCAGGGTTCCTTGACACTGGCTATTTGAAAGCACAGCAATTCCAAACACGGGAGAAGAGCGAGCAAGGAACAAAGAAGCACCCGCTCGTTCCTCGACTTACTTACGTGCCGTCGTGAAGGCGACTGTGACTGCAGGTACACGGAGCGCACGGGCGGTAGGTATGCTGGGTTACGAGGTGTAGGCTGCTAAGCACAGGGACAGCAGCTCAAAACCATCCGTCCCTTCTCAGGAGAATGAGGAGGCTTTCTGCTCTCCCCAGGAGTTCACAGCCTCAGAAACGAAGATGGACAGCTCTATCCTGTCCTTTAGAGTCATGATGGGTCGGAATCAACTTGATGGCAATCTCGCGTTTTACCTCTCAGGAACACAGGCTTCCTGTTTGCAAGAGGCAGGGCTCTTCGAGCAGAAGGGAAAACAGACGCCCTCTACTGCGTGCTCTTTTGAACAGCCCGAGCCCATCTCAGTTAATAGCATGTGAAATCTGAAAGCAGCAGGGAGCTGAGCTCCTACACAATTCGGGCACCTGAGTCTGTGTCTGCTAAGGGCACTGGGTAGCGAGAAGCTGTGGGCACACATCGGTGTTACCCATCTAAGGTACACTGAAACAGCTGGAGCTTCCCACCCTGCGCTAGTTGGCCCGCTATACACTGGGATCCTAGCATGATTTTCAGAAAGGTTAGGGGGAGGGCCTTCCTTTGCCCCTCAGCTGCTGGTAGTACGACAGTCATTTCTGGTTTGGGCTGAGGCCTACTTTTTTTTTTCTTTAACATAGCGGTACAAACTAACTTGCATACAACTATGGACTGCTGAAAGGGCAAACTGTCTCTATTTGGAACAAGGAAGGCCAGAGTGCTCCTAAAAAGGAAAGCATGGCCATATATGTCATCTTATATCATCTTATATACTTTGAAGACATTGTCAGGAAAGATTAGTGTCTGAAGACGGACATCCTGTTTGGTGTAGCGGTGAAAAGGAGGAAGGCCCGCTCCAGGATGGACGACACAATGGGTGCCTCAATGGGCTCAGGCATAGGAACAACCGTGAGGACAGGACAGGAACATACAGTGTTCTGTTGTGTTGTGCAACTCAATGGCACCTACACACAACAACAAGGAGAGTCGAGTCCCCAGAGCACCAGCAAACTGGTGAAGCAGCACTTGGAGGAAAAGAGAGCCCATTTCACACCCCGACACGTTCCCAACAGTGTCTCCTGCGACGTGTGATCAAGCAGACGGCAGGCCCGCACCTGCCCTCACAAGCCGACAGTTGACTGGGACAGACAGGTAACAAACCAACAATCAAGAGAAAGGTGGCAGAGGGAGGAGGCAGGAGAGAAGGGGGAGATGACAGATACAAGTGATTAGGAGGCCCAAAGTGGCTTAGGGCAGAGATCACCACCAGAGAATTCCAGCAAGCTCGCAGCTGCAAAAGAAACAGAATATATCCTGTGTACAGGAAAATGATGACTGCAGGGGACAAATGTGAGAGTTAGATTAATGATGTCCATATGACCGTGCTGCAGAATTACTGGGCTCCACTTCTTTTTCTTGATGGGACACTGCTGCTGCTGATCTTCCAGCCTTTTACCCATCTTCAAATCACTCCAGAAAAGAAGCCAGAGTACAAAATGAGATGACTTATATACTCAGTTGCTAAACTTTACTCAGGAAACCAGCAGAAATTTTAGCACCCAAATCTCTGATTCTTATCTAGAAATCATTTTTGGAGAGCTGCTTTCGTGAAGAGAGGTGACCTTTAGTAAAAACAGAATGAAGTGCATCTTTTAAACTCTAGCTCTGATTCAACACCAGCCTGCTAGGCAGATGACGCTACACCAGCACCACTCCGTGAAATTCTCTGCGTAAGTTGAAAAAAGAAGGGGGCAGGGCAGCTTCAGAGATCGGTTGGAAGATGGCAGCAGAGAGCAGCAATCGAGATTTTGGAAGGCGAAAATAGAGAACCAGAAAATGAGTACAGAGACGAGAACAGTGCAGCAGCAAGCACTCTCGAGCACGCGCACGCCCTCTGATGGGATGTATCATTAAAGGAGCACAGGAACCAACTGAGAGCCCCCGGTGGGAATTACTTAATGTGGCTCTTCTAGCCAAACGCTCTCCCATCAAACAACCTGCCCCTGTAGAGGAGGGGGGGAAAAACACCGGTAGTATTCACCTGTGAGTGACTGGAACTATGATTCCCTGGAGTGCCACCATGACGTGTATAAAATGAACCCTCGGAGAAGTGCTGGGTGGGATCTCATTACCAGCCAGAGCCAGGGGTGGAGTGCCTCCTCTTGACCTGTGACGACTGAAGCTGCACATTGAAACTCCTGCATCTAGAGGACAGCTATGTCAGAGGAGCAGCAGCAGAACCAGGAGACAGGGCATGGAACAAAGTGATAGACATTCAGACCCAACGAGGAGTGCTTTTGTGTAAGAGACTGGCTTGCGCAGACAGGAGTGCCTCTGGGCAATTAATTCAGGGAACTGGGTTTGCTGACCAAAGGAGCTTAAGCTGAATGCCTTCAGCTTGAGGCTTACAGCAGGGTGCTATGTCCTTTTGGGCATTTATTTCTAGACCTCAAAGAATTCTAGCATATCCTGATAACTCAACTCTGAGCATTCCCCACTAGCATTACTTGTTAACTTTCTTAATAAACTCTTCAATCATGAATTCTGTCTGTGAGTTGTACAGTCATTGCAATGGGCATTAACCTCTAATAACCTACAACCCCAGTCTGCTTACAAGGAAAACAATCAAATTCTGGTGGTGGGCATCTACAAAATACCAAATCCAAACTCCTTTCTAGAAATTATCACAAAACAAGAGGAATCTAAAGACAGGTCAGTTAAAATTAATGTGGCAGGGCTGAGCCCCAGTGGCGTAGTGGTTGTGCGCGGGACTGCGGCCCCCTGGAACGGAGGTTCAATTCCAGCAGTGGTGCTGGGCCTCCTACTCCCACCATCAGAGAGCAGTGATGCCCCCCCCAAAAAAAATTAATGCGGCAACCCAATACAGAAAAAGGGCATTAAATAAAAACTAAGGTCATGGATTTTTATTAATAAAAATGCATGAATATTGGTTCACTGTTGTTGTCTATTGCTGTCAAATCTATTGTGTCTCACAGAACCTGGTAAGAAAAGGAAGAACTACTCCACCGAGGGTCTCAAAGCAGCAATCTCTGGAAGCAAATCACCTCTTTTCCCAGGCACCTGAGTCATTTTAAACTGCCAACCTACCTGCCAGTAGATGAAAGCCTAACTAGTGCAGTCCAGGATACTAATGCAACATGGGTGGAACTAGAAGTGAGCATTATGAAAAACTCTTTATACTCACCGTATATACTCGAGTGTTAGCTGACCCAAGTATCAGCCAAGACACCTAATGTTTACCACAAAAACAGCATTAAAAATGTGCTGAACACTCCACTTACACTCGAGTATATATGTTATCTTCTAAATTTAAAATTCCAAAAAAGAAAAACAAAAAACAATTGAGAGAAAAATTATGGACTGATAACTGACTTCTGCAGCTGCAACACCACTGAGCCAGGAAATGTTACCAACAGGGTGCAAGTTGAACATGTTACTACACCTTATCAAGACTCGCGCATCAGAGATACTCTGCCGCCATGGCTTCCAGAGCACTGTTGTCCCAAATTGGATGCCGAGCACATTCTCCACTGTGAGAATTCCGATGAGTTAGCCATCCTACACAGAGGACGGGGGCACTTAAGTCCAGCTCATGCACACAGCACTTCCAGTCAGTTTCTCGGCATCTCATCTTAAATGTAAATAGCTAACAAATGCAGACGTGCTTCATATAGATGACAAAAATTAAAAGGAATGGGGACAATTGTTCCAGATGGAAGCACACAATGGAAAGCTATTTCCTAACTACAATTAGAATTGTCAGGGAAAAAAGAAGATTATATCCATACAATGTATTCTAGAACAAGAAAGAACACTTACAAACTCAAACATGATAGCAAAGTTGAGACTTTCTATGGAAGAGTTGAAAGAGAAAATGGCTGTGGCCCACAGGGTTGGCGGTTCAAATCCAGCGGCAGCACTCCAAGAGCAAGGCTGGGCTTCCTACTCCCACCTGGGC
Organism: Nesogale talazaci; assembly: GCA_004026705.1. NCBI lineage: Eukaryota > Metazoa > Chordata > Mammalia > Afrosoricida > Tenrecidae > Nesogale > Nesogale talazaci. Next base: position 20,279 of record PVJH01021431.1, on the reverse strand, counting down.
AGTGATGCCCTCCCCCCCAAAAAAAATAATAATAAAATAAAATATAATGAATTTTTAAACAAGTAAAGAGAAAATGGAAAAAAATTTCCCAGTTTTTATTTTGCTTTGTTTTTGTTTTGGGGCATCACTGCCTCTGGTGGTCGTGGGTGCTACCCAGTGCCCCTCCTGATAGCTGCCACTGGATTTGAACCACCAAGCCTGCGGGCCGCAGTCCTGCACTCAACCACTTATGCCACCGGGGCTCAGCCCTTGTTTTGTTTTTTTAAAGACGATTACAGTCTCTAGTGCATGGGGACATAGGGTGTATAAGAACAAGTGAAGAAAAAGGAGGCAGTGATACTATAAACCATACAGGAAAACAAAAACCAGTCTGAGACATGCCTTTTCACCAAGCACCCCTTTCTCCAGTGATGACAAGAGGCCTGGCCCCCACTGTGGCAGCATCAAAGACAAAATGCAGAAATGTCAAAAGACAATACCGAAGACTATCTGGTTTCTTTAATTGCAAAGGATTCCAAAATTGGACATTGGCAAAGCCAGAAACACATCAGGTTCTCACCCAGAAGTAGAGCAGCCCAGAGGCTGCCCCCTCCCAAATTGTTTATGAAGACACAAAGCTACAGTCAATTCTGCTTGTGGGGAGTGAGGGCTCTCCCAGACTTAAAAAGCATCCACTAGATTCTCTGAGAGTTTTTACACTCTTCTGAGGCCCGGAAACCTTGGTTACCTGCCTTTGCTAGCTAGGTCTGAGTATACAAAATAAACCCCTGACATTAGAGCGTGTACTGTGAGCCACATGAAGAGATTTCCCAAATGTCCCAATCAGTGCCTAACCAGGTCTGCCCAAGGGGCAGATCAACTACAAAGGTACGCTCAGTGGTTATGCAACCAAAAGGTCAGCAGTTCCAAACCACGCAGGTGCTCTGTGGGAGAAAGGCTTTCTACTCCCACACAGAGGAAGCCTTGGAAACCCACAGAGGCAGTTCTACGGGGGTCCTGTAGGTTCGACATGCGTTGAAGTTGATTTGATAGCAGTGGGTCGCAGCCAAATGTTTAGGAAACCAGAAATCAAGAAAGGCACTTATCATAAGTGCATGCGTGCGCACGCACACAACAAAGAACACAGGGATTAAAAATGCATGAAATCCCCAAGCAGCTTCTCAAAATTAACCATTCAAAATTCTGAAGAGATATTTATTTTCCAGTCTAGCATTCTATAGCCAAACTATCAATTAAGTAGGAAGCTAGAATACAAAATTTTTTTGACATGTAGAGTCTCAGAAAATTTACCTCTTGTGAACCTTTTCTCAAAAAGCTACTGGAAATTGTGCCCCCACTCCAAAATGGGAAGCACTCCCAAGAGGGAGAAAATTTAAAACCAGGAAATGCAACACATGAGAGACTTCAGGGGGCTAAGAACATTCAATGGGCGAAAAACAGTCCACTCACAGGGTTAAAGATGGTGCTGGGGTAACTGGATCTACACACGTCAAAGAATTAAGTTGGATCCTTTCTTCACACTATATACAAAAATAATTTTTTTTGGGGGGGGGGCATCACTGCTCTCCGGTGGTGGGAGTAGGAGGCCCAGCCCCACTGCTGGAATTGAGCCCCACTACGCCACCGGGGCTCAGCCCACAAAAATAAATTTTAAAAGATAAAACTACAACACTCTTAGAGGAAAACAGTAGTAAATAATCTTCTGCAAATCATATTCCTGACTAAGCTTTCTATCCAGGTGTGGCGTCACCTAATCTGGTGTCAGTTTGAGGATGAAGAGTGTAGGGGTGGAGTCTAGCCTGTCAATCTGGAGATAATCTCTGTGTGGGCGTGGCCTTCTCACCTGAGAAGTCTGGGAAGTGTGGTCATTCCTTCTTGGAGGTGGAGACCCTGTTTCTCTTGGCTCACTTCCTTGGTGACTTTCTACTGATGAGACACAAGGCTGACTCCCTGTGAGACATCCTGGAGGAGAAGGCACATGGACCTACCCTAATGGAAGCAGACCTCTGAAGCTGGAGGAGCCACTCGGAGACCCCTGCCAAACGTCACTGGATTCAAAGGCATCCTACCCATCTGGCTTGTGATCATCTTGCATTTGGCATCATTGCACGTGTTTCCAGAGTATGAAGACTTTATAGACAAGTCTCAGACATAGAGGCTAATATCAGGCTTATGACTTTGGACTGGATTGGGCTGGGATTATTTTTCTCAATGTTCAATTGTTCTTGTATATAAAACTCTTTCTTATACCCATGTGTTTATGAATTTGTTTCTCTAGTCTACCCGGACTAACACACCAAGCTATATAAAAAGCTCTTCCAATAAGACATCTCCCAACTGAATAATGTGCAAAGGTTCCATTAATCACTGTTTCCTCTAACATAGGATCAGAGGAACTAGATGGTGCCCACTACCATAGGTGACTCTTTCAACAGAGGACACAATAGATGGATCATGATAGAAAAAACTGGAAGAGAACTGCATATTGCTAATAAATTCAGATGTGCTGAACCCAGAGTCTAAAGAACCCCTGACATGAGTTGGAGATTTATTATGTAAGGATAATCTTCACATCTTGGGCTGGCAACAATCCACTGAATTAATCCTAAAGAAGACATTTAACTCAAGTAAAAAAACTTCACCCTTAAGTAACGCACATTTTGACAAAAGCATTTATGTCAGGCCAAAGGGCAACAATAACTTTATAGCATAGAATCTCAAGCTTATCCTCCTCTTCAGAAAAATAATAATTGCTTAGTGCCCTCTGGTAATTAAAAACTTCAGTACAACAGCCCTTAATTCAGGATAAAGTGTAGGTATCTACTTTTACAGTCTTTTTCCACTGGATCATACCAGTACCCATTGTAGGGTGCTATCTCCCTATGTTTTAAAGCATAGTCTTTCAGGGAGATCCCAGAAAGGGGCTGTAGCGCTGCTGCTGTCCACTTACGAGTGGCACCTGCATATCATGCACAGCCATCGTGAGCCATAACTTTTCTGTTCTCTAGTTAAATTATTATAAGGAACTCCCCAGGAAGCCATAGGTGCAGATTTGGAAAGAGAAGGTAATCTTGTGATGGGTAGGTTTGTTATGCCAATATGGTCACAGAAGATTGGTGGGTCTGTTGTGAAGGCACAGCCAATGAACACAAGGGATGAATTGAAGGGCAGAGCTGGGAAGGGCTCGGCGAGTCCCGCCCTCTCTCTTGCTTCCAGATCTTCGGACCAGAGAGCTGCCTTGTTCATCCTGTGCCTCGACCTCCAAGCAACACTACCCGTGGGACACCTAATCGTGGACTGTGTTGCTGTGAGTTGAGGATCCTTCAAGCCCTACTTCGCCACGCTCCTGGGATGTACATCTCTTGAGCTGGGGACTGTCGGACTCTGTCATCTGGCTGACTGTGGACGACCTGCTCTGCTGTTTGCTGCCTGTGACCAGATAGCCTGAATTGCTCTACAGAGGACTACTACTCAGCGGCCCTCAAGACGTGAAGGACCGCCAGTCTTCTAGTTGCCTCACGCAAGTGAGTTGCACCAAGCAATCTGTGCTGCTTTATAGATAGTTAACTGTTTCTTATCTTATATACCTTTCTCTATATATTTATATAGAACTATATATTCATATATTTATAAATAACTCTATATACCGTTAACTATTGAGGATGGCAGCCCAGTTCATAACCACTAGCCTACCAGGGCTCCTAGGACAATGAAAATAATTTTATGGGTGGGGGGTTACCACAACATGAACTGTATTAAAGAGCTGTGGCATTAGGAAGGTTAAGAACCACTGAATTAGAACAAAGAACGTTGACACAATGTAGAGTGAAAACGATGTCACTAAAAAATGCATGTAAACTGTTCAATAGAGCAACTTTTGGTGTGTATATTTTCGTGCAAGTGCATGCACACACAAAATACTCATTAGTTGTCAAATTGATTCTGTCAAATTGATTCAGGGATTGCTATATATACCCACCCCCCAACTGAAAACAGATACTCGAGAACTTACAAAGGTAATCACACACAGCAGCTAGAAGGATAGAACCCAACTGGCCATCGATATATGGATCAACAAAATGTTGCCCACAAACACAATGGAATGCTCTTCAACTATAAAAACTAAAAAGGAATGAGGTACTGTCTTGACACATGCTCAAGGATAAACCTTGAAAACAGAAAAGAAGCCTGACACAAGCTGTATGATAACAGGCATATCAGATTAGTGGGTGCATGGGCTGGGTAGTGTGCCTGACTCAGTAAGGGGCTTTCATTTGAGTGATGAAAGTTGTCAATAGTGCCGCGGTTGCACAATACTGTAAGTGTACTTAAAGTCACTGAACTACACACTTTTAAATGGTTACCATGGTGATTTTGGGGGGGGGGGCTATATATATTTTACCAAAATAGAAAGAAGGGGAGGGAGCCAAGGAGAGAGGAGTTTGTGAAGAAACTATACCAAATAGCTGACAAGGCAAGAGGTTAAGATAGTCCCGATTGCCTCAAAGACCGGATAAGCCCAAGAAACGGAAACTAGAAATACACTTTCCACATAATGAAAAGTCCTCTAATAACCGTAATTTCTTGAAAATGAAAGGAGATGTATAGCGGAATGGAAGAAATGACTCAATTGTTAATGGGCATGTTCCATTAACAAGTAGGATCCGGACAAGGATGCCTTTACAGAGGAAAAAGCTGTGAACTCCTTCCAAACCCAACCCGTTGCCCTCGAATGCTGACTCACAGCAACCCTGTGAGGGAGGGAAGAACGGCCCCTGAGAGTTTCCGAAACTCTGTCTGCTGGCAAAGTAAGCCCTATCATCCAACTCATGTCCACTCTGCGGTCAGAGCTCCCTGGCAGCTCTTTACAACTCTGCGATTTTATACTTCAGTGTTGTCTCCACAGTGGACATCAGAACTCACTGCCATCGAGTTGATTCCAACTCATGAAGATGCCACAGGGCAAAGCAGAGCTGCCTGTGGGTGAGAGTGGAAAGCCTCATCGGTCTCCCACGGGATGGTTGAGGTTTTGAACTGCTGCCCTTTGGTTAGCTGCCCAACTCATAAAGCACCTCTCCAGCACGCTCCTCCTCTACAGTCCAGTCCCACGTCATCACGGGGCTGCAGCATGTACTGTTACCTACTCAAATCGGCTCTGTCAAAATTACCAGGGGCACGCTCTGAAAGAGACATTATGTGTCCAACTGAGCCCATTTCCTGCTTCCCATCACTAAAACACAACCATCTTTTTTTTTTTTTTTTTTGGGGGGGGGAGGGGGCATCACTGCCCTCTGGTGGTGGGAACAGGCAGCCCAGCCTTGCTGCTGGATTTGAACCTCCATCCCAGTAGGCCACAGTCCCGCGCACAACCACTACACCAACGGGGCTCAGCCCCCACAACCATCTTTCTTTTACAGCAAACAGCAACAGTTAGCTTGAATTTGAGAGTCACAATGCATGAGCCCTGATGGCGTAGTAGTTGAGTGTGGGACTGCGGTCCACTGGCTTGGCGGTTAAAATCCAGCAGCAGCTCTCCAGGAGCAAGGCTGGGCCTCCCATTCCCACCAGAGGGCAGGATGCCCCCCTCCAAAAAAAGAAAAAAAAACGTTACACACTTGATCCAGATTCTGCCTAGTGACAATGCTAGTATGATGCAAAGCAGGCAAGGGGCTGTCACATTCATGTTTTCCATTTACTCTAAGGCAGGTCACAGGAACCCAGGTGGTGTAGGGGCTATGCATGTGGGAGGCCAGCCTTCCCACAACCTAATGGGTCCAAGGGATGACTGTGTAATTGAGGGGTAAATTAGAGACATCAAGCATGATAAAATATGCAAGGGCTCACCTTCTTCTATGACCACTGGAACCAGAATGAGATGGCACTTAATGGACCCACAGCATCTGTCATCTTGGGCAGGCAGACTGTGGTGAGCTCCTAAGTGACATGAAGGGAATGAGCTAAGGGCATGCAAGCACTAAGGGAGCACTAGAGGCAGACATCTGAGAGGAAGGCACACGTCACAAGCTGGCAGCCTCACCTTGATGGTCTCTTAGCTTGCTTGACCTTAGGTGTCTCTTTGGAACTGTTCTCTGAGGGCACAACCAGTGATCTTTATCAGAAGGGAGTGGGCTCTATTTACCGTGTGGCAGACGAGAGGGTCTGAATGCTGGTGAGGGCCGACTACCTTCAGGTAAGCAACCTTCAAGCAGCCGACCTTACATAGTAGCAGTCATGTGCTTTCAAGCAGCACCTTAAAATTTCTGATTATGGGGAGGCATATTGAGGAATACTTTTACTTAGGAGAATGTGATTTCCTGCACTGGAGCCTTGGGCTCCCAGACTCATGAATGTATGACTGTTGAGTGTGTTCACATACACTCTCTTCCTGGTTTTCAGTTTCTCACATGCGTAGTTACTCATTGGGACGTGATCAGGACGGTCGGCAGTTCTAAACCAGCAGGAGCTCCCTCAGGGAGAAAGACTGTCTAGCCTCCAAAACCCACAGGGGCTAGTCAGGACTCGGCGCTGACTCAATGGCAGTGAGGTATTTTGGTAAGGCAGGCAACAAGCTGGTATATGGGGTCAGAAACACCACACCATTTTCTTGGTGAGCTTACAGGTAGCTTCCCAGCAGCTGATTTCCATATAAAAATGATTCAGAGAAATCCTGTAAGGTTCCTGTAAGGCAGGTACTGTGCTGACACTACCATTTATAGAGGTTTAGAATAGGCTCTTCTGTTGTACTTTAATGAACTCCAAACCAAATTCTAATTCTAATTGAGGAATATCACAGGAAAGCACCAGTATTTTAAAATCTGCATGGCAGTGTGGCAGTGGCTCACAGGAGCAATGGTGCGTGATTTGTGACCTTTGGCAAATCTTTCTTGGCTCTGGGAGTCTTCACCCACAAAATACACAATTTATCTCTACCTTGCAGGGTTCTTCTCTTAAAGAGATCATTTTCTGCCTAGGTGGCATTCAGTCAACTGTGCAACTGTGATGACAGTGACGCTAAACACTTTCACACATATTTAACACATCTTTCTTTTGTAGGACAGCTGGTGGGTTTGAACTAGGGACCTTTTGTTTAGCAGCCAGACATTTCACCACAGCACCACCCAAAAGCAAAACCCATTATCTGCTGCTGTCAGCTGATTCTGACTCACAGCTCCTTACAACATGTCAAAAAGGCACCTGTGGTTATGCATCTAAAAAAGCTCAAGTGATTTTAAGAAACCTTAATACATATCGAATGTTTAGGTTAGATGCATTGGACTGTTTTTACAAAGAAAAACAAAACAGCATCCTAAAGAGAGCAAAACATATTATTTCTTATGATGGCAAACTAAAGCATCTTACTTGATTTAGGTTGGTTAAAAAAGAAAAGCACGTCACTTTACAAGGACTTCAAGTTAACAGGTAACTTGTGAAAAAAAATCACATCACAGTACCAGTAGAGTCAATAATAAATCATAATTCATGAGCTATTTTATCTGATAGCCTGCAATTTTATTATGAACAATACAAAAACCATAAATCAAATTATGGGATTATCTTATTGAAACATGTCCAACACCTGTCTAAACACTATTCGCAATCTGGACATCATTCTTTTAGAATGAGTTAAACACCAGGTCTCTAGCACAACTGGACATATCTAAGCTTGCCAGAAAGAATAAATGTTACACCATAATGCATTGAATAGGTTACAATCATTTGGCCATTGAGCAAATATAATTTATTCAAAGGTAGGTTTCAATTCTAGACCACCACACAACATTGTTTATAATTACACTTGCCTTCCCTAAAAGGAAAGCCCCCTACTACAAAATAAAAACATGTTAAAATTTAAAATGTGACAAATACCCCTTTCAGTATATATTTGACTTGTCTGTATTTTAGGCAAAGTCATGCAATAATGAGGGCGCTTGAAAGTTTGTGGGAATATTACCTTTTAATCTTATGTCCATAAATTTTTTTAAGCCCCCTCATATTTGTCTTTTAGGTTTGGTGAATTACACTCTGCATAATGTTTTCAACCTCCACTCATACTATGGCATGTATCAAGACTTCATTTTTCAAACGGATTTAGTATTATATTAGCTGTCAGATGGTGGGGATAGGGCTTCAAAAAATGTCATCTTTTAATTACAGTTTTACAACATTTTGAAACTTCACAAATTTCAACTTTTTGAAGCTCCCACATAATGTATCACATTGTTTCCCCAGTCATCTGCTGATAGGAGTTATAATTGCTTCTACTTCCTTGGGACTATAAAGTAACAGGTACTGGGCACTGGTATACACATCTCTTTTTGAGTCTGATGTCAAGTCTTTAGGATTTATACCTAGGAGTGGACTTGCTGGGGCATGATAGTCTTATTTCTGATTGATTCATTCATTCATTTAAGAACCACTATTTTTCCAGAGTTTTACCACTTTGCATACATGCCAGCAATGGATAAAGGTTACAATCTCCCAATATCCTTTCGCCATTGATTTGGGATTTTCTCCCACACCGTTGGGCATCCTAGTGGGAAATCAAACAGTACCTTACAGTGTTTTTGTTTTTCTCAGTAGCTACTCATTGTGCTGTTGAATTGCCTCACCTATGGCTGGATCGGAGCACCGTTTCATGCTTGATGGCCACTTTAAAGTTCTTTTTGATAAAATATCTACTCAAGGTCTTTGTCCATTTTATGAGTGGGTTATTTGTCATTTTGTTATTGTCAAAATTTTATATATATTTTGGTTATTAGATGATGGTCAGATAGGTGGATCTCTGATATTCTCCCAGTTGGTAGCTTTTCCTCTAAGTTCATCAAATCTTTTGATAAACACAAACACTTAATTTTTATGCAGTCCAATTTACTTATCTTTTATTTTGCTGTTTGTTCTTTTGGTTCTACATCAAATTCAGAGTTGAAAGCTAAACTTTACAGTATTGCCATTACACATTCTTCTAGGAATTCTATGGTTTTAGTTTGCACATTTTCATCCTTAACTGAAGTTTGAAATTTGTTTTAGTGTATGGTGTGGGGCATGAATCCTGTTGGAAACCCTGTTTTCCCAGCACCATTTATTGGAGAGACTCTTTTTTCCCCATCAAATGAATTTAGTACCTTTATCAAATCAAGTTGGCTATAGAGGTGTGGGCTTATTTCTGGACTGTCAATTCTACGCCAAAGCTCTGGATGTCTACTGTGATACCAATCAATACCAGGCTGCTTTGAGATCACAGTTGGAGTGATCAGAATTAACTCAGACACTATGTTTTGGTTGTTGTTGTTGCTGTTTACAGTCCATTTTAAAGTCAGGAAATATGAACCTTCCCTACTTAGTTTTAAAACAATATTGTTTTAGGTATTTTGGGCCCCTCCCTACCTATATAAGGTTAGGGGTGGGTTTTTCTAAACACAGAGTATCTTTCCGTTCATTTAAATCCTCTTTAATCTCTTTCAAGGAATCTTGGTGTTACTGTAGTGGAAGCACTGGGTAACTAACCACAAAGTCGGCAGTTCAAATACATGGGCGCATGAATAGGTTGGTTACTCTGGTAAAACATTACAGCCTTCGAATCCTTTGTGGAGCTGGTATGAAATAGAATTGTCTGGATGGCAAGTTTGTTTGTGCTATTCTCTTTCATCAGTGTTTTATGCAGCTTTCATTCTGCAAGTGGTCAGAAGCCGCTGACAACTTGAGAGCAGATTACAAATGTTACAAAGTAACCCCGAATACCCAAAATTACAACACGCAGAGTGATGAATGGGATGTACTCCTAAAGCTGAAGGTACCAACAATCAAGGAAAGTGAGTAATGAATGACTCAGTGACTGGGGGGAGCGGGGAGGGGGGAATGGAGGAAGGGGAATGGAGGGGGCAGGGTTGAATGGAAAGAATGAAGATAGAAACTTGTATTTGTTAAAGTAGGTGAGAATGGATTGCAGGCTCTTGAACAGGAAGCCAAAGAAGGAAAAAAGTTAGAAGCTGCGAACAACTTGGGCTTTATAGATCACTAATGAAATTTTGTTTATACTCTACTAGGCTGGGGAAAAAAATACTTTGAGCCATTTAGACAAAAACTAACCTGTAGCATTAAAAGTTTTCTACCTGGTTCAAATACTCCCCAAAGTCCAATTAAAGGTGAGGTCTAGGAGGGACTCTACGCATCACAAGTTGTGCTCTTGTGTCCCCAAACCACCAAATCCAACCCTCCACAGTCAAGTCAAATTCAGGCAGAGGGCCTCAACAGGGCTGAGGTGACCTGCTTCTTTGGGTTTCCAAAACTGTAAATCTCTGCAGGAAGAGACAAAGGTTCTTCTCAGGCAGAGCAGCTGTTGGGTTCAAACTGCCAACCTTGGCAGTTCTCAATGCTGAGGGGGGCCCAACCACATACACCACCTGGGCTCTTTTCTCCTCCAAAGATAAAGTAGAAAAGCCAAACTCGGGCAATTCATAGTGAAAACATGCGGTGCCGTGTATATAGATGTAAGCAATACGTAATAAAGATCTAAATTCAGGTTACAAAACATTCCAAAGGAGCTTTAAAAAAAATTTTTTTTTTTAATTTTAAATCATTTTCTTGGGGGCTCATACATCATTTTTCACAATATATAAATAAGCATACTGTGTCAAGCACCCTCACATGTCCACTTCTATTATTGTTTTCCAATCGTCCGCCTTTTCCCTTAAGGCCCTAGTATCAGTTTTTCCATTCCTTCCCTGCTTCCCCTGGTCAAAAATGATGTCCACACAAAATGATGTCCATCCAGTGATGCCCACACAAAAACCAAAAACATTTCTTATGATCCTTTTATTCCTAATGTATTAGGTAGTCTCTAAAATTACAAGTAGGTCAAAATCATCTAAATGATTGATAAGATTCACCCTTCCAATCAATCATATAAGCCATCAGAGTGCAGCTATAATCTCAGGAGAGAAGGTGAAAATGAAGGAAGGGAAAGGCACTTGATTGTGAGGGTGGTGCCTCCTTGTGTTGAACACAGGATTGATTTGCTAGGAGTCTGCACCAATTGGCCCAGCACAGAGCCTCCAACAGACCCCAGCCACACTGTTAAGTCAGTGATACTCACATGCATGCACGCACACATCACACTCACACACACACACACACACACACACACGGCTCAGAGCAAACATGTAGGGATTTAAGATAAAGCTGAACAGACTTAAGCTCAACTTAAAGACTTCCTAATAGATTGCTCAATACTTAAAATACTGAGTGTACCTAACCAGACAAAGCTTCCCTGATGCTGAGAAACTGCATTGCTGGAGGAAATCTGTACACCAAGCAGTCAATCTAGACGAATAAATGGTGACACAAAGGACCAAGTTATAAACTAAACACTTGCAGGGCATTTACTGTTGTCTTTGGCTTAGCCTTTTACTAACCCTGCCATTGGAAAATGCTGTTAGCACAATGGTTAGAGTACTTGGCTGCTGGACACTGGCCAGCCCTTCGAATCCACAGAAGAGGCTGTCTACTGCGGTAAGATGCTGCAGTGTAGGGAACCCACGGGGGGCAGTTCTCCAGGGTCACCAAGTCAGAACTGACTCGATGGCACAATCCCAAGGGGCACACTTCTACTGATAGACAATAGGGTCAAGGTGGGTCAGCATCAACTCAAGGTCAACCTGTTTACAGTTGGTACCAGAGCAAACTCCTTCAGGAAGTGCTCCAGGTTGTTTCTAAGGCCAAGCCGCCTACCTTCAACAGCCCTCTACCCAAGCTCTGCTAAAGGTGGGTTCTGCCCATTTTGATTCAGACTTAGCAGCTCCCAGTGTTCTTGTCTTCAAAGACCCAAGGCCTCTTGGAGGAGCAGTCTGGCAAATAAAATCACAATGTGTGATAATGAGTACAAGATGTTACAGAAAAAGGACACAAAGTCCTAATGGTTGCTTAATGGTTTTCCAATGTTTGTATTTCCACTTCTTTCTGATAACTTCTTTTTTTTTTTGGGGGGGGGGGGGAATCACTGCCCTCTGGTGGTGGGAGTAGGAGGCCCAGCCTTTGCTCCTGTGGAGCTGGAATTGAACCTCCATCCCAGTGGGCCGCAGTCCCTCACACAACCACTACACCACTGGGGCTCATCCCCTGAGACTCTTAATTGTACAATCCAGATAATAAAACAACCTGTCAATCCAGTCTAGTATCTGATTTCTAGTATCTGATAGCTATTTCTACCAACATCTGTGCATGATACACGCTAGCGAACCGTACAGTCCACAGAAGAAGCTGCTCACACTGCCCAAAGCTCCTCGTAGGGGGAGGTGGCCTGTGCTCTCCCATGACTGCCCTCCTTGCAAAGGGTGATGCCCTGGGAGCCCAAGCCCAACCAGGGCGGAGGCACCTGTGTGCCCAGCACTGCCCCAGGCTCCCCACTTCAGCATGACATGTCAGTTTCCATTTTTAAGCCTCCAAGAACAATGGTGTCATGACACCAAATAATTTGTTGAAACTCCAAGGCTGACAATGTCTTGTCAAAAACATTATAAGCTGGCCGGGCCAATTCTAACAGATAATCAGTAGGAACCCAGTCTCTCCACTGGACAGTGAGCGTCAACTGGGCGCGGGTGGAGACCCAGGCAAGATAATCTTTCTTAACCAAGGAGTGACAAACCCTTTAGAAAACGAGCTCCAAGATGTGCATTTAACAGTCAGTCGGGTGGCTGGTTAAGTACTCCTGCTGCGCATTTCCAAAGAGTCAGACTTCTAGCACTTTCTTCAAGGGCGAATGGGCTGTCCGGCCCCGTTTTCCCTACTTGTCCTCCTCAAGTGCCATCACATTTTCAATGAGAATCGTCGGATTCTCGGCAGAAAAACCGTGACCCGCCGGTGTGAAAGTTGGGCAAGAAGCTTCTCCTATGAATTGTACGGATACCCACAGAAAAGCTGGGAGAAGGGAGTCTACGCGAAAAAGGCTACTTACAGTCCGGTTTTACAGCCCGAAGGCGGAGGCACCAGGTAAATAAGAACCGCCGGGAAGAAAAACAGCAACTTCCCAGACCCCGTTTCATCACGCGCCGGTCGGCGCCCCTTCCCCACCCCCCACCGCGCCCCCCCCCCCCCGACCCGGTGGCCGACGCGCGGCCGCCCGCAGCGCGCGCTCCTAGGCTCCCGCGTTCCCGGGTGGCGCGGGCCGGGTTCTAGGCTCTTGGCCCCAAGCCCGGGATGGAGGGGGGTGGGCGGCCGGGGGGACCGCCGCCACTCACACCGAACGGTCTCCAGCCCCCTCTTTCCACCCGCCCACCTCCTGCTTCCGGCCGGGCCCGCAGCGCCGCCGCCCACCCCCACCCCCGCGTGCCCCCGCGGATCCCGCTCCGGCCCGCAGCCCGTCCGGCGGCGGCGGCGGCGGCGGGAACCGGGGTCTACGTGGCGCGGTGGCGGCGAGCCGGGGAACGGGCCGGGGTCGCTCGGCCCGAGGACTGTCCTCCGCAGAGCCGCGCGGCCGTCCCCCCGCCACCCCACCCCCCGCCACCCCCAGGCCCGCTCACCTGCGGGAACTCCGTTCCCCGCCCGCGGGCAACTGAATGGAGGACGCCGGCGCGACGGCGAGAGCGAGCGGCGGCGGCCGGGGCAGGAGGGCGCGCGGGCCGAGGGGGCGGGGCCGGCCGGGGGCGCGCGCGGGACCTGGGCGCCCGCCGCCGCCGCCGCTGCCTCCGGAGGCGCCTGGGCCACAGCCGAGCCGGGCGGCCCTCATGAAGGGTACGCGGCGGCGGCGGCGGCGGCGGCCGGGCGACGGGCAGGCGGGCGCGCAGGCCCCGCCCCGGTGGCTGGGCGGGCGCGGCCACGTGACTCCACGCGCTCCGCCGCCCCCTCCCGCCCCCGCGGCCGCCGCCCCCGCGGGGAGGGAGGCCAGAGCCGCGCCGCGTGCGCCCTGGGCGCCTCGCTCGGAGCCTCTCGAGCTGCCTGGCCGAGGGCAGCGTCCTCCAAGGGGCGGACGCCCGCGGACCTCCGGAGCGGGAACACCTCTGCGTTACTTAAAAAAAAAAAAAGTTTTGTCCGGTCCCCATGGCAACACGGAGACGTATCACGTGGAACTGAGACGCTAGTTGGAGGGGGGAGGGGGAAGGATACTAAAGTGCAGAACCCGTACAGAGCACTCATGTTTTGTAAAACCCTTTCCACCGGGAGCGCATCTGCCCGTTTGGATTTCCTCTTTTAAAAATACCAATGCTTGAAGAAGGCAATTGCTGGTCTTGTAGCCAGCTTGGCTTTTCTCTTTGTACAGCCCGTTTGTGAAAGTTTTCTTGTTGGTAGGTGGCCTTGCGTCCGTTCTGAACCATAGCGACCCCATGCACGATAGAAGGAAACCCTGCCCGGTCCTGCGCTTCCTCACAACGGTGCCCGTGCTTTGAGGGCCTTCCTCCTCTTTGCTGACCCCTCTACATTTCCAAGACATCATGGGGGCCCCTCTCCGGGGCTTGGTTTCTCCTGGCACCCTGCCCGAAATGTGCAAGCCGAAGTTGGGCCAGGCTTGCCTCTGCGGCACTCTGAGAGCACTTAAACTGCTCCTAGGAAGACAGGCACTTCCTAGTAACAGTTTCTTCGCCCTTTCTCTAGCATTCAACCAAAGCTTTGACCCGTCCCTAAAACAAGACCCTACGGAGACCCTGTGTGGTCTCACTGACCATGTAGATTCGGACTGGTTCCCTGTCAATGTCCTTGACGAGGCTTCTCGAGGGAAATGTGTTTTTCAAAAGAGGAGCATCGGAATGGGGTCTCATCCCTCCCCTTCCTATTTCAAAGATTTTTACTTTGTTCTGGAGAAAAGGAAAATAGGCAAGAGAAGAAGTTGATCCTCTGTCTCCTCACACATCAAATGAAAATAGGGATCCTTCTCTATTTTGCATAGAGAAGGCTCTCATGGCTTGCAGGATTGCATGTGATGACCTATAAATGCCTAATTTAGTTCAATGTCTGGAACTCATTTTCAATGTGCTCTTATTTCCCTCTTCCCCACTTAGACTTGTCTGTCTCCACTTCCTCTTGGCAAGGAAACATTCTGCCACACTCCTTCCTTTGTTTCATCATTCAGAAAATCCTAGACAATGGTCCCTTCCTCCAAACGTGAGGTTTTTCCCTCACTGCCCATGAGTTCCTCTTTCTAGTATTTTCCTCATTCCCCTGGTCGACTGAGCTCACACTGCCACTTACACAACGTAGGGACTCATTTGAGTGTGCATGATGTCTCTATACTTCCTCTCTCTGACACCTGCCATGTGTGTGGGAAGTCATCTAATTCCCCCTGATGTCCTGGAACGTCACGAGAAGCTAGTTGTTTCTCCACCTGCTCTCTGACCTCGCCACCTTCCAGCTCTGGAGAGAGGAACCTTATTCCATGCGTGGTATTCCTCAACTCTGAATTCATCTCTTAGCATTAACAGGAGAGGAAGGGTTGGTGGAGAGTGGGGAAGGGAAGGGGAACCTTCCTTGTCTCTTGGTTCTCCTCAGAGCATTGATTTATAGCTTCCTAGTCAACAAAGCTGTTTTGAAATAGGAGCCACTGCCTTTTCGTTGCACATTTACTCCTGTCTGAAACTGACCTGCCTGCAGTCCCCAAGGTCTTTCTGGTTGCCCGGCAGAAAGGGCAGAAAGGACCGCTTTTCGGTCCTGCTGCTTATGATCTCTGAAGGGTAAGACACTATCTACTTGTCTGTCTTTCTTGCAATGTCCTCCAGCTTTTAAAAGGTGAAGCTCACCTGAGAATCACATGTCTGTGCTCGGTGGCTAGACCTCTCCAACAGCATGGCTCACAGTCACGCCATATTCGGAGTCATCCTCTTCGCCTCTGCAAACCTGCTCGCCTTGAATCTCTTCCTACTTGCGTTAGTGACACTGGCATCCATTTAGTCATGCTGGCTGGGTCTCCCTCTCTTCCCATCCCACATGCACCCAACGGTGTCATTGCTCCTTTGTAAAGGTTCGTGGGACTTGGCCCTTTCTCTCCACAGCTACCTATTGCCCCCTTCAGGGTCCTCCACCCCTCCCACAGCTCGTTGCCCTCTGGTCAGGCCTCTGGCCTCTCCCAGCACATTTTCTGCCTTCCTCCATCCTGAATTCCAGATCTGACCCTTCTGTCATCACAATCTATTGGCTTAGCATGGCATGGAAAGTGATTTCTCACTCTTTCCTCTGCACATCTTATCTCTTGCTCCTTCTAACCGGCACACCATATATGCAAGACATTTCTTTTGTAATGCGATACTATTTTAAATATATACAAGCAGGCGATAATATTTTAAATATATAGGAGGTAGCAAAACATTTGTAGAAAGATTACATGACTTTTCCCCTCCATTTTACTACGAAAGTTTTGAAACCCCCTTGTATATTAACTCAGTTGGCACCTCTCCCCCACCCCCTTTTTTTTTTTAGTTTTTTGGTTTTTTTTTTAGGCATCACTGCCCTCTGGTGGTGGGAGTAGGAGGCCCAGCCTTTGCTCCGTGGAGCTGGAATTGAACCTCCATCCCAGTGGGCTGCAGTCCCGCGCACAACCACTACGTCACCGGGGTTCAGCCCACTTCTCCCCTTTCTTTCATTCTTTCTCTCCCTTAGAGATTGCTTCCAAACTCTTTAATTACTGTTTATTTCCCTGCTCTGAAGATATTTATATGTATGCATATTCTGTATATCGTATATATAAAACACATTTGCCAAGTCTAGATTTTTCACATGTAAAATTTAGTAATGCTAATTACATGAATCATGTTGTGCAACCATCACCAATAGTCATCCCCAAATTTGTCATTATAGAAACAGAAACAGAAACTCAATGCTTCCTGAATAATGCTTCCCCCTTTCTTCTCCCTCCCACCCACTAATAATTTCGGGTCTGTTTACATTTGGCCCCCAGACTTCCAGCTTCTTCCTCTCAAGGAAGTTTGTTGGCAGAGTACAAAGCAAGTGGTTTTTAAGACCTTTTTTTTCTTGACTTAAATTTCCAAAACTCTAACTCACTGAAAAGCCAGACAGAAGGTGTCTCTTTGATGGAATCCCGAACGAGGGAAGGATTTTTCCCTAGGATAAAAATGGGCTCTTCCCCTCTTTCTGTTGGAAAGGGATCCTTTACCTCCATCGCTTATAGTTTACCATGAAGGTGAAGATATGGGCAGTTCACAGTGTGGGTGATTAAGATATGATTGTATCCAGTGTGGAATACCAAAAATAGACTTTGGGATCAGGGTGTAGCACCCCATTAGACTGAACTGAAAAACACTCATAAAAGTCAGCAAACAGACCTGGAACTACTTATAGGCTTTTCTTTCTTTTGTTAGTAGATTTTGTTGTTGTTTGGGGGTTTTTTGGTGTTTCAGTTTTTTTTCTTCTTTTGTTTTTCTGTCTGGTTTTTGTGCTTATTATTGCCTTTACATGGCTATCTAGAGAAGGTAGGTGGGATAAATAATCCGGAGGGAAAACAAGGTGACCAATGGTTCTGGAGAGACATGGGAGAGGGGAGGCAGGGAAAAGAAGTAGCTGTCAACAAACCCAGGGACAAGAGAACAACAAGTGATCTAAAATCAATGGCTGGAAGGTTGTAGGACAGTGGTTCCCAACCTTCCCAATGCTGTGACACTTTAATACAGTTCCTCATGTTGTGGGAAACACTCCCCCACCCCAACCATAAAATTACTTTCGTTGCTACTTCATAACTGTAATTTTGCCACTATTATGAATCGGGCTACCCCTGTGAAAGGGTCGTTCAACTCCTAAAGGAGTCCCAACACACAAGTTGAGAATTGCTGCTGTAGGAGGCCTGCGAGGGCTTGATCAAGGACAGTGTAACCAAGAAGAATTACTGAAGCCAAAATGAAGGTTAAACATGTTAATGGAACAAGAGGAAAGTAAAAGGAAATACGAGGAAAGAACTAGGAGGCAAAGAACATTTATGCAGGTCTAAATACAGGCATGTCTATATGCAAATATATTTGTATATAATAATAGGGAAATACTGTATTTTTCAGACCATAAGATGCACCTGACCATAAGACACAACCAGTTTTTAGAACAGGAAAACAAAAAATATTCTGAACCAAATAGTACCAGTATACTAAAATTTTATTAAAATAAAGCAAAACATGGTAATATTTCACAGAGCAAACTAAACATGATGATGGTGTTAAAAACAATCATCACTTTCATTAACAGGGAGAGGTGTGCGCTGTGCTAATCATGTGACTTGACTTCCATTGAGACTCCAGGAGGCAGGACATCCCCTGAACACACAGCAATCCACAGCCTGCAAAAAGCAGCAGACAGTAAGCGGGCACATGGGATAATAAACAAATGTTCTGGAGTACCACACCTTCAGGCCATAAGCTGCATCCTTGTTTTCCCACGTTGGGGACGGGGGGAGTGTGATATATATATATATATATATATATATACATATATATATATATGTTAAGTATCAAGGAAGCAGGTGGACATTGGGCCTTTACTCAAGTACTCCCTCAACACAGACACACTTTGTTCTAATAACCTAGCATATCTGGTGCTCACCTTCCCAACACGATCCCTGAAGAAAAGTGGGTACATAAGTCAATGTGGTGAAGAAAGCTGATGGTGCCCGGCTATCAAAAGCTGTAGTGTCTGGGGTGTTAAAGGCTTGAAGATAAACAAGCGACCAACTTCCACATTAAAAAAAAAAAACACACCATCCTGTGTGATCCTCAGGTGTCAATGGAATCAGGTGTGAGGCATCAAAGACCCAGTACAAAAAATCTTATCAATGTGAACAAGGGGGAATGCAAAGTGGAGACTCAAAGTCCATCTGTAGGCAACTGGACATCCCCTTGAAGAAGGGTCAAAAGAAAGAAAGGAGACAGGGTGTAGTATAGCACCGATGAAGCATACAACTTCTCTCTAGTTCTTTAATGCTTCCCTGCCCCACCTCCCATGCCCAGTATAGTGACCCTAATTCTACCTTATAAATCTGGCTAGCCCAGAACATGTACATAGATACTGATAAGAGTTGGAAACACAGGGAATCCAGGACAGATAAATCCCTCAGAACCAATATTGAGAGTGGTGATACAAGGAGGGTAAAGGTGTAGGGAGAAAGGAGGAACCTATCACAATGATTTCCAAATAACCCCCTCCCTGGAGGACAGACAACAGAAAAGTGGGTGAAGGGAGACATCAGTCAGTGTAAGACAAAAAATATTAACAATTTGTAAATTATCAAGGGTTCGTGAGGGAGGGTAGGTGTATGCAGGAGGGAGGGGGAAAATGAGCTGATTCCAAGGTTTCAAGTAGAAAGAAAATATTTTGAAAATGATAGCAACAAATGTGCTTGACACAATGTATGTATGCACATATTATGATAAGACCTGTATCAGTCCCCAATAAAATGATTTAGTTGTGTCATCCCCTGATTTAACACAGGGAACTGCCAACATTTTCTCAGAAATCACTACGTGCTTAGTTCTTCTGCTTATTTCTGCTCATTCCCACCTCTCGTCCAGGGAGCTCCTAACACAATCACCTATCCATGAACAAAGACACTGAGGCACGGGAAAACTCAGTAGCTCGCCCTAGGGCCCGCAGCTAGTAAGCCAAGATGCTGGAATTTGAAAGTCATAATTGACAAAACTACCTAGAGGTAGGGAGAGGGGAGTCATAATGAAAAATTGATAGATGGGACAGAAGAGTATCAGAAATCCATAGATTTGAAGAAAAATTAACATGTTTCATGATCTAATTTGGACACGTGTAGAATAGTGCATCACAAAGCTGCAGGTAATTCTACTGAAGTCCACACAGAAACTTCACCAGTTTGGTCATGAAACAAATCTGAACAAATCTTGAAAATTTTGTCACTGGGATATTTGGCAATATTTAAATATTGTTTACTCAAATATTTGAGTCTATGCATCAAAATTGGAGGCTTAGTCTATGCAAGAGGTGGCAACGCCTTAACTGGGTGGAGTGTCAGGCCTGATCCTTTTCCGGCTTTGTCATTAAAAAAAGCAAACATCATTTTTTGGTCAACGCTGATTCATAGTGATTCCTTGCAGGTTTCTGGGACTGTGACTGTTTACGGAAGTAGAAAACCCCGTCTTTCTTCTGTGGGTCTGCTGCTGGCTTTGACCTGCAGAGCATCTGGATCCCCGCCCGAGGGGGAAGCACTACACCACCAGCATCAGCCCTCTCCTTTCCTCTTACCACGAGGAACAAGGCGAGTGTGCTGTCATCTGCGCTTCTACTCAGCATTATCATAATATACATATTATATCATAATATACATATTATATCAT
>PVJH01021430.1:0-38486 GCA_004026705.1 Nesogale talazaci | reverse complement strand
CATAGACGTGGACAGGGGGTTTTCAAAGATAATATGATATATACAAACCTAAGATGCACCCACCAACCTCTGCAGTCCTGAGAGCAGTTTCCCACAGAGCCCGGGATCTGTGGTAGTGCGATGGAGTCTTACGGCAGCCCCAGAGGACAAGGAACAGGGTGATCTCTGACAAAATGCAACGGGACAAAGACCAGGTTCCGCACCTGTGGGCAATCACCTTCCCTCCTGTGAACAGATTTTCTTACCTTCAAAACAGAGGCAGCTGAACCCTGGTGGCACAGTGGTTGTGTGTGGGACTGCGGCCCACAGAGTTGACGGTTCAAATCCAGCAGCAGCTCACCAGGAGCAAGGCTGGGCTGCCAACTCCCACCAGGGCAGTGATGCAAAAAAATAGTAATAATAATGAAAAAACAGAGGCAGGGTGCCTCTCCAGCTTGTTTCCTAAGTGTTATATGGGGGTCTGGCGAGAGACATAAGCCTGAGTTTACTGTCGAGGCAGCAGCCTGGTAGGGACAAGGGAGCTGTGTCACTGGGAGAAGAGATTTTTTTTTTTTTTTTGCAAATGATCACTCATGGTTAATGGATGGGGAGGCTGTCAAGCAAAGGATCCGATTTCACGGATATGTACGCACACACACATATGGCTCAGCCATCCATAGAGAGAAATGCCCCTTGAGTGTCAGGTAAGACAGGACGAGTTCAACCCAAGGCATGGGTTTTCTCTACCTGGAACCATGCATCACCCTCTTTATTCGCTCAGTGAGTGCTGACTGAACACCTACTGTGTGATAAGCACTGTCCCAGGGACGCAGACACTGAGATGAAGACAGTCAGCTGCCCTCTCTGAGGAGCTGGGAAGCAGACATATGGAAAGAGCAGCATCACGTAGTGTGTTGAGCACTGGCGATGCAATTGAGTTCGACGTCGAATTGCGAATGGACGGGTCAGCGGTTCCAAACCACCAGCCATTCCATGGAGGCGAGATTGGACCATCTGCATCCATAGACTGACAGCCTTGCAAGTCCTGTCCTAGTCTCTAGGAGTTGAAATGGACTCGCATGCAATATGGTTGTTTTGGTTTGGGGCGAGACAAAATAAGCGAAAAGCTATTCTGGGAACTCCAGTCGCTATCCCAATGTGGTACGGGGAATCAGCAGGGCAAGTATGGAGGGAAGGTTGGGGTTGCTGGAGTGAGTTGAAGAGACATGTGTTGAAGGGGGTCAACGGGGCAGAGTGACATGGGGCCTTGGAGAGCTTAGAGAGGCTTCTGCTTCATTTGCAGATGATGGAATTCAAGCGTGTGAGTCCTGTGGTCAGGTTTCTCTATTTTTTAACAATCACTCAGGTGCCCGGGGAAAACGAGTTAGGACAACAGAAGGGAGAGGCATAAAGCCCCATGAGGAGGTGACTTTACAGTCACTCAAGTGACAACCTGAACCAAAGAGAGGAGGGAAAGGAACAGATTTAAGAAATGTGTGGGCCAGAATTGAGCTGGAGAAACAAACCAATCAGGACCTTCAGTTTTTCCGACAACGACGTGGTCGGGTTGTCACCCACATGGAGAAAGGAACACAGGAGAAGTGGCTCTGTTTTATGGGAGATGCTGGACAGTGAGGTCGGTTGAAGATGGGGAGTGGGTACGAAGGGCCTGTGGACATGCATGTGGAAGCCTTTAGGGGACAGGTCGGCACAGACCTGAGGCTTAGGGGAAGGTCAGGCTGTGGAACCATCGAGCGGAGTGTGACCAGAAGAAGGGAGCAGGGGAAGAAATGACGGGGCGTGAAGCCGGTTGGCCCTGAAGATGGGGGTAGGAGAGAAGCCTAGAGCGAAGAAGGGATTCTTGGGAACACTTGTTATGGGGAAGAGGAGAGGAGCTGACACAGACCTAGCAATACAGGGGCCAAGTGGCTTTGAAAATCCTGAATAGACACTGGCATTGACCCACGCCCTCACCCCCTGACCCCTAGTATTTTCTCCAGGACCCAGAAGCCAGGGTCACAGGTTGGCCTATAGGCCCAGCAAGGGTGTGGCAGCAGGGCGTGAAGCATGTGTAGTGGAGACATTCCTCATGTGCACAGAATGGAGCTCAGCCTAGAAAAGGGGTTTCCAGAATGAGACTACATTCCTCAGTGCCTCTGATTTTCAACCAAGAGGAACAAAGTGATTCCCTCTTGCCAAAGGGGTATTATCATCGTTGGCCTAAGATAACTATGTGTCTGCCCCACCCTTCCTCTCTCCTTCTTCCAGGGGATTCCAGTTGGAAATGGGCATGAGATGGGCAAAACCACAAAATGGAAAGAGTCATGTGGATGAGAGCTGCCTGCAGATCAAGAACATCTAGTGGCTTTTGTTGTTGGATCTGTTTAAATGTGTTATTATGTTCGGGTGAAATGGAGCCCCACAAGTTCACAATATTTTGTATAAATTGCTTTGTGACATGGGCTACAAATTTTCACACGTCAGCGTTCTCGTTCTCATTCTTTCCGGTCTGGTTGTTCAGTTTCTATACATCTAGCTTCCCTTTTTGGCTTGCCTTCTCCTCTTTGCTTTTGGAGCACAGGACTCATGAGTGTTTGTTTTTAAAGCCAGTCTAGGATGTGACGAAGAGGTGTGGGAGAGCTCCAAGAGCTGCTTCGGGGCCAAGTTCAAAGAGTATCTGAGGGCAATGGCCTCAGGGGTTCCTCCAGCCTTCAGTAGGTCTGGCCCTTTGAGTTGGGTTCTGCATGTTCTTCCATTCTTCCTCGAACTTCCTGCTATGTCCCTGGTCAGAACAGCTCATGATGGTAGATGAGCATCCCGCGATCTCAGTCTGGAGCTCCTGGTGGTGTCATGGGCTACACGTTGGGCTGCTAATGGCAAGCTCAGCAGTTTGAAGCCAGGAGGGGCTCCAGGGGGAAAAGATGAGACTTTCTGCTCTCGGAAAAATTTACAGTCTCAGAAACCCCCAGGGGAAATTCTATCCTATCCTATAGAGCAACCGCTCTCAACCTGTGGGTGGCAGCCCAATTCAAACAGAAAAACTAGCAGTTGTGAAGTAGCAATGAAATAATTTTATAATTGGAGGCCACCACAACATGTGAAACTATATCAAAGGGTCATGGCACGAGCAAGGTTGGGAACCACTAGTCCCTCTAAGTCAGAATGGACCCAATAGCAGTAAGTTTGAGTTTTTATATCTCCACTTAGAAGAGGTTCGTGTGCACTACCAGTCCTGTGATCTAGTTTCTTTAAGTATTTGGTTTCTTTGATTCTCTTTTACTGCAGATGACTAAGATGAGTATCTTCATTGGGTGTTCATAAACTTGAAGATGCTACACACCCAAATAGGGCCACTTGGAGTTTTATGTTAGCAGTAAATAAGCTCTCTGATCTGAGCTTATCTGAACAAGCAGATCTGTCTTAGAAAAAGTACAGCCTTAAAAAAAAAAAGTAAAAAAAAAAAAGTACAGCCAGAATGCTCTTGAGAGGTCAGGATGGCAAGACGTCATCACACACACTTTCAAGATGTTGTCAGGAAAGAGCAGTCCCTGGAGAAGGCCACGGTGCGTGGGAGAGCTGAGGGACAGGGAGAAAGAGGAAGGCACCCTGTGTTAGTCTGGGTAGACTAGAAAAACAAATTCATAGACATACATATGGATACGAGGGTAAGGTTTGTATACAAGAGGAATGGAACACTGAGAAAGCATCCCAACCCAGTCCAGCTCAAAGTCATAAGTCCGATACTACCCCATATACCTGATATCAGTCTATAAAGTCTCCTTCTGATTCACGAAGTCACAGGTCAGGGGAGCAGAATCCCGGCGCTGGCAGGGGTCTCCACATGGCTCTTCGCTTCCAGGGCTCAGGGTCCATCAACAGCATCCAGGGTGGTAGAAGGAACTCAGTGCTGGCAGGGCTCCACGTTGCTTCTCTAGCTTCAGAGGTCTGGTTCTATCAGGGTAAGGCTGTGTGGCTTCTCCTCCGTCTCCTCCAGTTCCTTGGATGCTACCATCTTGTCTGTAGTTCATCGTTGTCTCGGAGACTAACTCCCAACAACTGGGGAGATGGCCTCTTATCTCCAAGAGGGAAATATCGTGAGATTTCCCAGAAGTCTCAGGAGAAAGCCATGCCTACACGGAGGCCTCATTGGCTATTCAATGGCTAACTCCAGGCTAACAGGCTAAAATCCACCCCTAGACTTCCAATCATGAAATTGACATCAAGCACATGACGGCCACAGCCCTCGGTGAGCTGGGCAGACACAGTGTCTGCAGTGATGGGCTCCGGCACAGGAACAAGGGTGAGGGTGGTGCAGATCTGGGCAGAGAATGACTCTGTGGTGCAGAAGGTCTCCATGAGTTGAAACTGACTTGGTGGCACCTGACAACAAAATTATCTGAGCCTATCTATCTTAAGGCTTGTTTGTTATAGCAATTAACACAGCCCTCACTGATAGAGGGTTTGAGAGAACCGATGACTGTCCAGATGATTCAAATAGATCTGCTCAGGCCATCTTATCATTGCGAAGGATTTGCTCCATAGGCCACATGGGATGCACTCCTGGAAGCTGGTTCTGGAAAAGGATACCTATAAATCCAGAGGTAAACAGCTCCACCCAGAAACAACCAGACTCATACTGATGTTGTTGCGACACGCCCTAGAGTCGCTTCTGGTTCATCACAGCTCTATGTAAAACGATGAAAAACGGCCTGGTCCTGCACCATCCACACAACTGGCCTTGGGGCTCAGTGCAAGGTTGCAGCCCCTGTGTCCATCCATCTCACCAGAGGCCTTCCTCTCTTTTGCTGCCCCTCCCTCCACTCTACCAAGCAAGATGTCCTTTTCCAGAGACTGGGCTCTCCTAACATGTCCAACATATAAGAGAACGTGTCTTGCCACCCTTGTCTCGAAGGAGCATTCTGGCTGTACTTTTTACTTTCAATATTCTTCTCCAACACCACAGTTCAATTTTTCCTTTGGTCTTCCTTGTTCAATGACCAGCTTTCACATGCACAGGGAGCAATGGAAAAGACCAGGGCATGGGGCAGGTTCACGTTAGTTCTCAAAGTAACCTCCCTGTTTCCAATGCTCCTGACAGGGTGTGCACAACAGATTTATTTGATGCAATAGGTTATTTGAAATCTTCACTGCTGCTTCGATGCGTAGTGATTGTGTGTACAAGCAAAATGAAATCCTTGACAACTTCAGTCTTTTCTCTGCTTAGCATTGGCCCAGTTGTGAAGATTTGGGTTTCTTTACATTTTTTGGGGGGGGGGCATCACTGCCCTCTGGTGGTGGGAGTAGGAGGCCCAGCCTTTGCTCCTGTGGAGCCGCTGCTGGAATTGAACCTCCATCCCAGTGGGCCGCAGTCCCGCGCACAACCACTACACCACCGCGGCTCAGCCCCGGGTCTTCTTTACATTGAGTGGTGATCCATACCAAAGGCTGCAATGCTTGACCTTCATCAGGTGCTTCAAGTCCTCACTTCCAGCCAGCAGGGTTATGTCATCTGCATATCACAGATGGTTGATAAGTCTTCTTTCAATTCTGATGCCACGTTCTGATGTCCTCCATCGAATCCACGGTCCCTGATGCTTTACTCAGCACACGGATTGATTAAGTGTGGTGAGAAGATCAACTCTGATGTACCTTTCCTGATTTTAAACCAAGCATCATTTCCCTTTGCACATCTGCCTCTTGATCCACATACAGGTTTCAGAGGAGTGCAACGAAGTGTTCTGATTTCCCCTTTCTTTTCAAGACGATCCATCATTAGCTATACTCCTCACAATCAAATGCCTTTGCATTGTCGGTGAATACACAAACAAACGTCTTTCTGGTGTCCTCTGCTTTCAGGCAAGATCCATCTGGCATCAGCAATGATATCCCTTGTCCCAACTGCTCTCCTGAATCTGTCCTGAACCTTTCGCTGCTCCCAGTCAATGTCTTGTTACAACCCTGAGTGGGTAATCTTCAGCAAAATTTAACTTGCATGAGATAGCAATAGTCTTGTTTTATAATTTGAACATATGTCACTCATACTGGGAGTCACATTTTAGTTGGTAGAGCAGCTTGACACGTTCCAAAGCGTGGTGCTATTTTAAAACCTGTCTGGGCCCCATGGACATCCTGTTGTTGTTGTTGTTGTTGTTGTTGTTGTTGTTGTTGCATGGTAGCATGTAGTCATTTCCAACCCATAGGAACCCAACAGAATGAAAGACTGCCCACTCGCCATCCTCAGAATGGTTCCTACAGCTCCTGTGTCAACCCATCTGGCTGCGGGCCTTCCTCTGGTTTGCTGTCCCTCTACTCTACCAAACACGATAACCTTTTCCAGGGACGGGTCTTTGCTGACAGTGTGTCCCAAGTATGTAAGACAAAAGTTTTGCCCTCCGAGAGAGCCCCCAAAGTGAGTGTGAGCTTCCTATAATCGATGAAGTCCCCGAAGTGTTAAGTGTGGTAGCCTAGGAAGGTGTGGAGTCAGAGCCTCCTGATCTGTGGCCCAGGGTTGCCAACATTAAAAAAAAAAAAGTCACAGGTGTTTTTAGACATAAGCTGCTCATCACCTTGGAAGGTTTTTTTTTTTTTGGGGGGGGGGGGGGTTGTCAATGTGCCCTTGGCACAGGGCATGAGTCACATGGTCTCCACCAGGCACTCCCAGCTAGCCATTTGTAGTTTCAACAACCCATGCCAAAAGGTTTGACTGTGTGTTAGTCCAGGTAGACTATAGAAACAAATCCATAAGCACACATATGTATCTAAGGGGGAGGCTGATATACAAGACAAGTGAACCTTGAGAAAAACATTCCAGCCCAGTCCAGATCAAGCTATTAGCCCATATGCCCGAAAACAATCTATAAAGTCCTCTCCAGACTCATGAAACACACGCAACGATGCTGACTGCAGGAAAATCACAGGCCAGTAGGTGACAAGTCAGCAGCAGTAGAAGGAGCTCAGTGCTGGCAGGGGTCTCTACGGGGCTTCTCTAGGCCCAGGGTTCTGACTCTATCAGGGTGGGTCCATGTGGCTTCTCCTCTGGGATGTCTTACAGGGGACCAGCCTCATCAGTCCGGCGTCTCCAAGGGAGTGAGTCGTGCGTCTCCCCCCTCCAGAGAGAAAATGTCACCGGATTTCCCAACATCCTCACGAGAAGGCCATCCCCACACAGAGGCCTCGTTGGCTATCTCCAGATTGACAGGCTAGACCCCACGCCCGGTGCTGAAATTGACACAGATCAGACGTCAGACTGGGCTATGCGCATCTAAAGCTTTGACTGGACTAATGGCTAAAATTGATTCTGTGTCAAACCCCGACAGTTCAGCTCCTCACCAAGCATGCATGTGGGTGCTGACAGCGTAGCAGCTGCCTTCTCCTGGCCTAGAGCAAGTAGTCTGAGAGAGAGCAAGGTGGACACTCCGGCGTCTTTTGTGACCGAGCCTCAGAATTCACTGGGTCACTTCTGCACTATCCCATTGGTTCTACAGTTCAGCTCTGTTTAATGTCAAAGAGAACTGCACGAAGACATGGACACCAGATGGGGAGAATCACCGGGGCCAACTGGAAACTGGCGACTCCCTTCGCCGTCCTCAAAGCATGCCTTCCTCATGTTTCCAAATCGCTGCTCCACCTCCAGCTGGCCCATCACAGGGAGGTAGCTACTTTAAAGACAGAAGGAAGAAAAGCAGGCATCCCCTTGTCGGCACCATCTTTTCAACTCCTGTCCTTCATGGCCTCCCGTGGAAGCAGAGGAATTTAGGAGAAGATGCTTGATCACTCAACACATGTGCCTTGCGGATTATAATTGATTAGATTCTCCCCCTCCCTCACCCCCCGACCCCAATACTAGGCATGCTTCATTTTATTTATTTTTAGAATCATTTTATTGGGAATTCATAACACTCTTATCACAATCCATACATCCATCCACTGTGACATGAACATTTGTACGTTTGTTGCCCTCATCATTCTCTAACCATTTGCTTTCTACTTGAGGCCTTGGTATCAGCTCATTTTTTCCCCTCTCCCTATCCTCCCATCATGAACCCTTGATAATTCATAAATTGTTATTATTATTTTCATGTCTTACACTGTCCGATGCCTCCCTTTACTCACTTTTCTGTTGTCTGTCCTCCTGGGAGGAGGTTATATGTAGATCCTTGTCATCAGTTTTCCCTTTCTAACCCACCTTCACTCCACCCTCCTGGTATCGCCACTCTCACTACTGGTCCTGAAGGGTTTATCTGTCCTGACGTCCCTGTTTCCAGTTCCTATCTGTACCAGTGTATATCCTCTGGTCTAGCAGATTTGTTAGGTAGAATTGGGGTCAGGATAGTGGGGGTGCAGGGGGAGGAAGCTTTTAAGAACTAGAAGATAATCATATGCTTCATCATTGCTACACTGCACCCTGACTCGCTCATCTCCTCACTGAGTATGCTTTATTACAATAAAAAAATTTTATGATTTATCTAGGGAAGGGCACCTTTATTATTATTATTAAATATGTTTGTTGGGTGCTTTTACATCTCTCATCACAATCCATACCTTCATGCATTGTGTCAAGCACATTTGTACAGAATGGGCGTATTTTTTGGGGGGGGGGGCATTTTTTTTTTGTTGTTGGCATCACTGCTCTCCGGCGGTGGGAGTAGGAGGCCCAGCCCCACTGCTGGAATTGAACCTCCGTCCCAGTGGGCCGCAGTCCCGCGCACAACCACTACGCCACCGGGGCTCAGCCCGGCTTTTTTTTTTTGCTCTCCGGTGGTGGGAGTAGGAGGCCCAGCCCCACTGCTGGAATTGAACCTCCATCCCAGTGGGCCACAGTCCCGCGCACAATCACTACGCCACCGGAGCTCAGCCTGATGGCTGTATTTTTAAGCCAGTTAAGAGAGCCTGGTACCTCTCCTATAGGTAGACAGAGCTAAAAACCTTGATGTGGATTAGCCCAGAAGGAAAAATAAACCTAAGACAAATCAAGAATCGCAAGGGTCACAAGGAACAGGAACAATTTCTAAGAATCTCATCTTAATTTTAAGAAAAACATGACTGCTGCTTATCCATGAAGCGGAAGTTTCTCCTGGAGGCCAGAACTCAACCTGGTATGATTCAACATCCCTCGGCTGAAACAGGCTTGGCCTAGTCTGGTTAACGCTAGCCTTTTGACGACATTGGGCAGAGCAAATGCTTTCCAATCCACCCCATGGACTTTCTGAATATGACCTTGCCTTCGTAGAGGCTCTCTGCATGGTGTCCTGTACCATTGTACATGAGATGCAATGCCCTTACTGCAAGATCAGGTGAATGCATAAAACACAGGCTTCTGCGACGATGAAGATAGTAGCCTTTACACAGAAAAGAAACTGGGGCAAGGTTTGGGACTCTTAGGAAGGAAGCTTTCCGGTATTGAACACATCACTTTACTATCTCTCCCTGGACAGAATGTAACTTCCAGGGAGGCTGAAAGTGTCGAGTGTCCATTCAGGGGACCCCAGATTCAAGGAAAGCAGAGCTCGGGGGGCAGTCACAGTCCCTGCCGCCCCAGCAGCAGCATTCCTGTGTCTGTGGCACTGGATGTCGGCCGAGAAGAGCAAGCACAGCGAACACACTTCTTTGCTTTACTGACCTGGCCAAGGACCGGCACGACCCATCTGGAGTGGGGATCACCCTGTAGGGGGACAGGTTCATCCTTAGGGGAGCTCGGGAGGAAAATTCGCAGAAAAAGAACCAGCCAAGAGTTATCCCAAGAATGAAGACAGTCCAGAGAACAAGACTGTCCTCCAGGAGGCTTTGTAGACCTGCAGGGTAAAGTACATCCCAGGCAGCTTGACTTCCTGATCCAAATGTTAGTGCACTGATGGACGTCCGGCTGTGTTTTTAACGGATCCTATGGGGGACGTCGCTGATCGAGGACGGTGAGCTCCCCTCCCCGGGCCCGGCTTAGACAGGTGAGCCCCCACGAGAGGCGGGACTCATCTGATCCAGCCAACCAGATCATGAGCCCAAACCATGTTCGCGGTGAGAGTCAAAGTAGAGAAATCAGACTTGGAGATGGCCACGGCTCGGATCCGACTGAATGCTATTCTGCAGTGTGTGCTGAAGAAGAGCCACACGGACGGGGAGCGACGAGATGAGGAAGCCCAGAAGACACCCACAATAAGGACTGTTCCATCGCAGCCACCAGCAAACGGCCATCCACACCCCCTTCCCTCACCAGCAAAGCAAGAGCAGGAGAGAGATGGAGGACGGGCTGGCCGAGGGAGGCCCTCAGATATCCAACACGTATGCCATCAAGCTGCTTGACCGGAGTGTGGACTTGACCTAGGGTAGTGAGAACACCCCGCTGTACCCCATCTGCCGTGCCTGGGTGCGTAACAGTCCCACCCACCTCCCCACGGCCACCACTCCCAGAGGATGAGGAGGGGTCAGAGGTTACCAACAGCCAGACCCTGGAGATTCCCGCAGAAGTCGGATCCCCGCCCCATTGCAGCCTGAGACAGACCCAGGGTGCCGGGGATGATGAGCCCGCAGAGTCCAAGCCGGCACCCTCCCCTTCCTGTATCGCAACATGCAGCACTGGACAGGCACTCGCCACAGGTAGAGGGAGGCACCCATCGGAACCAGCTCCATTACTCAGAAAGCATGAAGATCCTATGAGAGAGGTACGATCGACAGTGATATTTTCTCAGCTCCCCACCCCCATAAAAATCCTCCACCTCCAAAGAACAACAAAAAAGGGGTCACAGGGGCTGAGCCCCGGAGCCGTAGTGGTTGTGCGCGGACTGCTGCCCACTGGGACGGAGGTTCAATTCCAGCAGTGGGGCTGGGCCTCCTACTCCCACCGCCGGAGAGCAGTAACGCCCCCCCCCCCAAAAAAAATTAAATAAAGAAAAGGGATCACGGGATTCCCAAGCAAGGCCGAGAGATCACATACAGAAGTGCTTGCAGCTGAGACACAGATTTGTAGAGAACAGAGTCGAGGTTTGGGCAGCCAACGGGTTCTGATTCAAGCTGGGTGGGACGAAGGGTGGGGCAGCGTGCCAAGTGGGCAGTGAGGCATAGGCAAGCAGAGGAGGAACCCTCGTCTGGCCGGGGCATTCTAAGGCTAGAGAAACACTGTCCTGGCAGAAGGAGGGCAAAGTCTGGTTTGGTCAAGTGGCCAGTGACAGCTGTCCCTGTGCGCCTGGAGCAGGAAGGCTGGGGCTGAGGCACCTGAAGGGACAGCAGGTACTACCAAGGTCCTTCGGGCAGAGGCCGAGCGTCTCCTTGTGCCATGATCTGCATGGACAGAGGACCTTATCTTACCAGTGGAAGAGGATGGACTGAGCTCCCTCGTACTGGCTGCAGAGGCGGTGCTGGGAAGTTCCTACCTGCGTAGCTGGTCACACGAAACAGCGACTGCTGGCTTCCTTTCCTGACACTGGTGAGGGGTGGCAGCCCAAGCTGGATGAGGCTCCACTTCCCCCTGGGCATGTCTGAATAGAGTTGGGACAACCTGATCGGGCAGCACACTTGTTCCCTGGAGCCACGAGCCATGCTCCTTACCTCCCAGGGAGAGAGTCATCAGCCCTTTGCTGCTGCCCAAGGGCCAGTTCAGAGCAGCGGGGATCCCGCAAGCTCCCAGCCTTCCCACTCTGCCCGGACCTGGGTCCCAAGTTCACCGGAGGCCTCCTGTGACCTCTGCTGACCTTCCTTTGTCTTTCAAGAAAGACGCTCCCAAGTGTGGCGGAGGCCAGGCTCCAGTGATGTGCAGAGGGAGAGCATCCTGGTCGGGCTGGTGAGTTGGACAGTTGGTTACCCTTGGGCTGCTAATATCCAGGTCAGAAGTTCGAAACCAGATGCTCCTCGGGTGAAAGATGAGGCTTTCTATTGGGGTGAGGAGTCACAGTCTCAGAAACCCGCAGGATCAGGTCTCCTCTGTCCGCAGGGTCTCAGTGAGTCACAATCCCTTTGATGGCAGGGAGGTTTAATTGGCCCCATCCGCCTGGAGCTGTCCTTCATGGTTCCATGGCTTCATGTGCTTCATGGCTCCAGGACCCAGGGCAGGGGCCAGGCTACACCCCCAGGCGGAGAAATGCCCTCATGACATCACCCCAGCCACACAAACGAGGCAAACCACCAGAAGGTGCCTTTGGCACGGGTGGGCCAAGCAGGAAGTACAGATGCAATAGGGGAGGGGCATGTCTAGTGGAGCCTTAAAGGAAGAGAGTGTGCCTGCCAAGAGGGTCCGTCCGCAGGGAGGTGAGTGAGGGCATCCTAGGTCCCAAAGTCGTGAAGCTGCCAGGGCTAGAAGTCACGGAATCTCCTTGCCACATGTGTGTGTACTGCACCGGTACTCTCGACTCCCCTTCACAGGGGAGCGTGGCTCTGATCTCTTTCCACTTAGCACCCAGAGGAGTCTGGGGAGGGCAGAAGACGGTCCCTATCTGAGTGTTCACTTCTCGGTGATGACGGTGGAGGTACCTTCAAAAAGGCAGAGAAGGAGGCTGGGGACACTTCTGCAGGGCAAGAGCTTGGAGAGCCTGCCTACATCCAGGTCCCAGTCCTTCTGCATGTGAATTCCGTCTGGCCCCAGCAACCACTGAGGGGCCAGGAGGCAAGGTGTGATGGTGGGCTGAGTGGAACACGTTAGTCCTTCAACACCTGTGCTCAGAGCCAGTGCCCGGAGATCTCTGGGAGCCTCCAGCATCCCCAAAGCACCCACCCTGTCCCTGGTCTGCCAGGAGAGTGAGCGCTGGTCCTTGCTGGCTCACTCTGCCCCTCCAAGCCAATGGCAGAGGCATCCTTGCCCAAGGCCTGCACATGGATTAAGCTTCCAGGGAATTCCCCTCCGAACACTGTGGAGGGATGTGCACAGCTTTGTTATCAGAGAGTATGGTCGAGATGAGTTAGGGTTAAAATATAGCATCTTATTTGACCCCCCTTTTGACCCTTTTAAATGTTGTATAACTTTTTTTAAAAAAAAGAAAGAGGCTGAGCCCTGGTAGCGTAGTGGTTGAGTGCGGGACTGGGGCCCACTGGCTTGGCGGTTCAAATCCAGCAGCAGCAAAGCTGGGCCTCCCACTCCCGCCAGAGGGCAGTGATGCCTAAAAAAAAAAAAAACAAGAAAGAAAGGAAAGTGATGAGGCGATGAGGTGATGAAGCCACTGGCGATTCTCCCCTACCCACCCACCCCCCGTAACCACAGATCCGGGATGGGGTCACCTGGCTGCCCACCGGAGTGCACTGGAGGTGGGTTGTGGAAGATGGGTTACAATGTAATGCCTTTTCCACTTTCTTTTCAATTGAGGCTTTCCCCCCCTTCATTTCATTTTTTCCTGGTTGTTAGAGCTTTTACTTTTGCTTTTGTGATTTTTTTAGGCTTATGAATCTACAGAGAGTGATGTGATAAATGATTTCTTGGGCAGGGACGGCAGGGGAGATTGGGATGGGGGTGAGGTAAGGTAGAGGGATGGGGAGTTAATAACGAGTAAGAAGAAAATGTTTTGTTTTGGTTTTTTTTGGTTTTTTTTTTAAATCATTTTATTTTATTTTTTGGGGGGGCATCATTGCTCTCCGGTGGTGGGAGTAGGAGGCCCAGCCCCACTGCTGGAATTGAACCTCCGTCCCAGTGGGCCGCAGTCCCGCGCACAACCACGACGCCACCGGGGCTCAGCCCTTGGTTTTTTGTTTTTTGTTTTTTTTTTGGGGGGGGGCATCACTGCTCTCCGGCGGTGGGAGTAGGAGGCCCAGCCCCACTGCTGGAATTGAACCTCCGTCCCAGTGGGTCGCAGCCCCGCGCACAACCACGACGCCACCGGGGCTCAGCCCGTGTTTTGTTTTGTTGAAGACACTGTTTTAAACTCGACGATGACAGTGATTGTACACTCTTCTTGATGTGATTGAACAACTGAATTGTAGGATGTGTAGATCATGTCCTGATAACACTACTTGTTTAAAAAAAAAAAAAAAAAGGCAGAGGGAATCACAGGCCCCAAGAGGCAGCAGACCCCATCCTCTCCCCCGGACAGGATGCCCAAGGGAACCCCCCAGCACTGGGCTCCCCAGAGTTACACAGGACTGCACCCTGTCTCCCACAGCAGCCACGCCAGGAGCCCTGCGCACAGAGACACCAGGGTCCAGAGAGGTCTGCAGTCCAGATTCAGGGGTGGGGGGTTGCCCTTGGTGTTTAGACTCTGGCCACCACTCTGTGCAGGCAAGGACACTTTCCACAGGTTGCTGCCCCACACAGCCCTGTCCAGGCGATCACCTCCCCCAGCTCCAACCCAAAGCCTATCTCTGGTCACGTGGCTTGGGCTCCGACGACCCCTTCACAACAAGCTTCTAGACTGGCCTGTAAGATGCTTCCCACTGCAGTACCAACTCACCTCTCACCAGTCCTACCTTGGCCTTCCTTGACAAAGTCCACCAGGCTCTCCCGTCTTGGACCCAGGGAGCTTGGCTTTACCTGGTCTAAGGGGTCCCTTATCTCTCTGGTATAGATGCCTGTCCACCTCACCAGGCCCAGCTCCCGTGCGGACTCATCAAAGTTCCTCTTGCCATTCTGTCTTCTGAACCTATGGCCTAAGGGATGGAGCTTATTACTCGACCTGAATCTTTAATTACAGGAGCCGTACATGCTTGTAAAAACATTCCCACATTACAGGCGTTGTATAACGTAAAAGGAGTGGGCTCTCGCCCCTCTTCCCGACAACTCACCCCATGTAATAGACCAACACACACCAGGACCTGTTGCACCCACGATGGGAGGGGCCCTTTCATAACCACGCACGGACAGAGTTACTGGAAGGTTTTGGAGAGTGATGACCTGGGTTGACTTGGGGTGGGGATAGCCTCAAGTTTAACCCTGGGACCCCTGCTGTTAGTTTAGAAGGAGGTTCAAAGAACAGAGCCCCAGGGAGGCATTTCTCCTGTGGAAATATTCATGACATTCACTAGAGAATGAGAAACTGGAGTTTAAAAAGAAGTCAGTCTTTTCTGAGAATGTCCCTGGTCTGCCCTCCTCCCAGACTACAAGCCCAGGCCAAGTTGAACTTGAAGTCTGCAACCTGCATGGTGTGATGCAGTGATCAGATAGACAAAGATGGGACTGGCCCCTTGGGAACCCTGTGAATCCCTGTGTTCTCACTGGTCAGCCTAGAGCACTTCTACCACCAGGAATCTGAGATGATCACCCTCCAGGAACGATCACTGAAGACAAAATGGGTGCAAAAGCAAACGTGGTGAAGAAAGTGGATGGTGCCTGGCTATTAAAAGATATAGCATGTGGAGTCTTAAAGGCTTGAAGTGTGCTCGCTTCGGCAGCACATATACTAAAGGCTTGAAGTGAAACAAGCAGCCATCCAGCAGAGAAACAAGTTCACATGGAAGAAGCACACCAGCCTGTGTGATCATGAGGGGTCACTGGGACCAGATAAGAGGCAGCGAAAGCCTTTAACAATCAAACAAACAAACAGAATCATATGGTTGAGAACGACAGAGGTTGGAACAGAGATCCAAAGCCCATCTGCAGACAATGGAACATGCCCCACAGAGGGGTCACAGGGAAGGGATGAGTCAACAAAGGTGCAGTAAAGCACCAATGAGACACACACTTTTCCTCTGGTTCCTTGAGGCATCCTCATCGTAGGCCCTCCCCCCGCCCCCCAGGACCCCAGCCATGGTTCTCACTTCGGAGTAGTCAAAAAGCCATGTACACAAGGTGTAGATAAGAGATAAGAGCTCACAACACACGCAACCCAGGAGCAGGAATGGGAATAGCAGTACCAGATGGGTGGGGAGAAGGGGGAATCAAACATAATGATCGACACACAACCACACACAGGAGGAAGAGCAACGGAAATCATGGGGAAGGGAGACTGATGTCAGTGTGAGATAATTAAAATAATAATAATGTATAATCTATCGAGGGATCATGAGGGTGGGGAGGGGGGAAAAGAGGAGCTCATCCCAAGGGTTCAATAGAAAATGGTTGTCTAGAAAAGAATGATGGCGATATGGACAAATATGCCTGATACAATCGATGTATGCATTGTCGTAAGAATTGAAAGAGTCATCAGGCACGCCCTTAGTCCTCAAAATAATCTCCTTTTTTTCAACACCCCAGAGAGCTCTTGTGCAGCAGACTGGTCAAATGCAGTGCACGGCTTGCTCTCTCAACTGCTGCTTCCAGGAGCACAATTCAAGCCAGATGAAACCCTTGACAACTGTGATGTTTTCTTCATTTATCATAATGTTACCTCTTGATCCTTCTGTAAGGATTTTGGTCTTCTTTACATTGAGTTGTAAATAGACCCTCCCTCCTGAAGGCCTCAATCCTCGATCTTCACAGCAAGGGCTTCAAGTCTTCCTCACTCTCAGCAAACCAGGTTGTATCATCCGCATATAGAAGATTGTTGAGGGCTGAGCCCTGGTGGCGTAGTGGTTGTGTGCAGGACTGCAGCCCACTGGGTTGGAGGTTCGATTCCAGCTCCATGGAGCAAAGGCTGGGCCTCCTACTCCCACCACCTGAGGGCAGGGATGCCCAAAAAAACAAAACAAAAGATTGTTAATAAGCCTCCTTCCAGTCCTGATGCCACCTTCTTCTTCATATAATCCAGATTCTCTGATCATCTGCTCAGCATGCAGGTTGAATAAGTATGGTGAGAGGATACAACCTTGACACACGCCTTTCCTGATTTTAAACCATGGAGTCTACACTTGATATGTTCACACAACTCCTGTTGATCCATACAAAAGTTCTACATAAGCATAATGTATGTTCCATTTTTCTTGAAGCTGTCCATAGTTTGCTAGGATCCACACAGTCTAATGCCTGAGTATAGGCAATGAAACACAAGTGAACAGCTTTCTGGTATTCTTGGCTTTTAGCCAAGCCCCACCTGACATCAATAAAACTATATTTTGTCCCACGTCCTCTTTCGAATCCAGCCTGAACCTCTGGCAGCTCTCTGTTGGTGTACCATCGACAGCCATTGTGGGCGATCTTGAAAAAATCTCACTTGCTGGTGATAATAAAGATAGTGTTCTATCATTTGAGCGTCCTATGCGGTCACCTTTCTTTGGAATGGGTACAAATATGAGCCTTCTTCCAGTCAGTTGGCAAAGTAGCTGCTTCCAAATGTCTCAACAGGTGTGTGGGTGCCGCCAGTGTGTCATCAGTTTTTTGAAACAGTTCAAGGCTTCAATCACTTCTATCAATTCCTAGAGCCTTGATTTGGGCTCATGCTTTCAGGGCAGCTTCTTCCTTCAGAACCATTGATTCTTGCTCACATGTTAACTCTTAAAATGCTTGAATGCCGGCTGAGCCCCCGGCGGCGTAGTGGTTGTGCGTGGGACTGCGGCCCACTGGGATGGAGGTTCAATTCCAGCTCCACAGAAGCAAAGGCTGGGCCTCCTACTCCCACCACCAGAGGGCAGTGATGCCCCAAAAAAACAAAAAACAAAAAAATGCTTGAATGCCAACTAGCTCTTTTTGGTACGGTGACTCTGTATTTTTTTTTTTTTACTCTCTGTATTCTTTCATCTTCTTTTGGCACTTCCTGCACCATTCAACATTTGCCCATAGAATTTTTCAATGTTGCAAGTCAAGGCATGGAAGTTTTCTTGAGTTCTTTCAGTTTCAGATAGACTGAGCATGTTTTTCCTCTTGGGTTTTTTAATTCTAGGTCTTTGCACGTTTCATTGCGATATTTGACCTTATCTTCTTCAGTTGTCTTTTAAAGTGTCCTGTTTAACTCTTTGATTCATCATTTCTTCCATTTGCTTAGCTACTTACACTATAAAAGCAAGTTTCCAAGTCTCTTCTGACATCCACTTTGATCTTTTCTTTCTTTCCTGTCTTTATAATCATCTCTTGCTTTCTTCATGAATGATAATCTTGCTGTCCTCCACAGTTCATCAGGTTTTCTGTCATTAGCGTTCAATACATTAAATCCATTTGTAGATTCAAAGTCATTATTTCGGTTCTCTTGAACATGTTTTCATATCCTTCAGTTTCAACCTGAACTTACATTTGAGCAATTGATGGTCTGTTCCACCACGGGACACTGGCCTAGTTTTAGATGCTGATAGTGAGCTTCTCCTTTGTCTTTTGCCACAGATGCAGTCAATTTGATTTCTGTGTATTCTATCTGGAGAAGTCCGCATGAATCAATCACCTTTTATGTTGCTGGGGAAAGGTATTTGTGATGAAGTCATCAATCTTGCAAAATTATATCATTCAGGGCTGAGCCCTGGTGGTATAATGGTTGAATGCAGGACTGCGGCCCACTGGTTTGGCAGTTCAAATCTAGCAGCAGCTCTCCAGGAGCAAGGCTGGGCCTCCCACTCCCACCAGAGGGCAGCGATGCCCCCCCAAAAAAAATTCTATTGTTCAATCTCTGCTTTGTTTCTATCATCAATCCCATATTCCAACTACTATTCCTTCTTCTTTGTTTCCAACTTTTGCATCCTAATTGCCAATAATTATTAATGCATTTTGATTGTATATTTGATCAATTTCAGGCTGAAGACATTTAGTAGAAGTCTTCAACCTCTTCATCACTGGCTTTGTTGGTTGGTGCCTACATTTGAGTAGTTGTATTGATTGGATTTCCTTATATAATTCATTACACAAGGTTGTAGTAAAGATTAAATGATTTAATCTCAAGTGCTTAGACAGTGACTTGCAGGTAACATATGCTCAGTAAGTATTAGCAGTTCTGATAGGTAGGTTTATTGTGCCATCCTGGCGAATAAACACATGTGGGATTAATAAGGTTGCGGTTTAGCTGAAGAACAAACAGGTAAATGACTTGGCGAGCCTCACCTTTCTTGCTCTCTGATGATGGCACCAGTCTTTCAATTCATGAGGGCTGCTGAGTGCAAGTCAAGGAAGCAGACAGCTGGGTCTTCTGTGGAGCATTACAGGCAGTCTGGTCACAGGCAGCAAACAGCAGGGAAGGTCGCCAACAATCATCCAGATGGCAGGGTCCAGCAGTCCCCAGTTCAAATGATGTAGACACCAGCAGTGTGGCAGAGCAGGTTTCCAAGGAGCCTCAAACTATAGCGATGCAGTCCACAGGTTGGGTACCCCGCAGGTAGTGTGGCTCACAAGCTGAGGCAGAGAATGTGTTAACTGTCTCACGGAAGTGAGTTGAACTGAGTCATTTGTACTACTCTGTGGACTATTTATTTATTTATTTGTGAATATATGTATTTGTATATGTGTGTGTATATATGTGGTGTGTGTGGGTGTGGGTGTGTGTGTGTCCTGGTTTTGTTTCTCGAGGGGACCCTAACACCGCAGTGGTGATGATGACCAGACCGTGACAAAGATAGACTATTTCACATGCCCGTTTTTCGTGCATTGGCTTCATTGGGACGCTGAGCCTAGCGGGCAAGGCTCAAGTAGGAAAGAAACTGACAGTAAGGAATAGAAGATGCTGTGATGAAATGGACTCAGGTCCGGCAGTTTTTAGAACTCTGGACTGGGCTAAAGGATTGAGAAAGTCCTTGTCATTTAGAAAGATACATAAGTGACAGCCTAGAGGCTGGGGAGATGGGAGAGGCGCCGTGAAGACCTAGGGGCACACAGGAAAAGGTCCCAGGGGCCTGAATGGAGTGGTCCAGGTAGCAGGAGATGGGGAAGGAGCCCTGACTGGGTTCCCAAGGGCAGCATGGCCACTCTGGAGGGATTGATAGAGGAAGGAACCATTTTGAGAATCTCTCTGGGGCTGTTGAGTGGAGACGGAACAGCAGGGGGCGTGGGTAGGAACAGGCAGAGGGTAAGGAGACTGCTCCAGGCACCAAGCTGAGAAGTGGTGGAGACTTGCCCCCCGGGGTCGAGGTAGAGATGAAAGGCTGTGGACAGGGCAGGATGCCCAGGCTCACTGCTGGACCGACCAGGGTGCTGAAGGGCTGGTGATGGGTGAGTGAACCGTGGAGCTCTTTGCTGAGGCCCGGGACAGGCACAGTGCTGGTGCACTGGGTTGCTGTGGATGGTTAAAGGCAGTCGTGATCACTGCACTGTCTCCCACCTTCCCCACTGCACTCAGTCCTTAGATTCAGACATCCTGTGTGTCGAACCCTGCTCTGCCAGCTGCACCGACAACTCCAGCCCTCCCACACTGCCCTCATTGCCCTGCGCTGAGGTGCAGTGGGGCTGAGGGGTGGGCAGGCGGCCGAGGTGCCAGGCATGCCTTTTGTATGACCACGGTCAAGGATGCCAACCTCTGGTGCCTGTCAGACTCAAAGCCAGCGAGCTTGTGCCAAGGCGCGTGGGCCGGAGGACCCGATGCAGGAGCCTCCCGCCCCAGGGGCCTCAGGTCAGCACATGTCCCCCCAACGCTACCTCTGGAGACCTCTCTCAGATCAGAAGCAACCCCCTGGGGCCCCAAGGGGCTCTGCCTATGATTTTTCCAGAGGTGGGGAGCAAAACCTCTGATCTTGATGCCAGACACAAACTCGGAGAAATTACTCACCAGAGGGCAAAGCTTTAGAAACCCAGGCAAGGGGCCTTGATGGCTAGGCAGGAAGACGCTGTGGCAGTGGAGGGAGGGGGGTGGGGATGCTCCAGGGTCGGGCCAGGGCCCTGCTCTAGTGAGGTTTCTTTCAGGGCTGGGTTCGCCTATCCTCACTTCATCAGACTGCAGGTGGGGACCAGAGCAAGGAAGGCCCCTTGTAACCTTCCTCACTCGGGACCTTCCTCACCCCACCCCGAGCTGACCCTGATCGACTCACCACACATTTGGGGGTCTCTGCAGCAGCGTCCTAACCCCCGATTCCCATGCCGCCTTCTAGAAAGTGTGCCCTGGTACTGCCTCCGGGAAGCCCTATCCCTGACACCCCTCAAAAATGTCCCATCCTGGCCTCTCCCCTCAGCACCCCGTCCTCCCCTGTCCCCAGGAGTCGGGATCGGGTGACCAGCCTGCTCAAGTTCCCCTCTCCTTTTACTTTAAAGAGATACAAGCCCCTGTCCCCCCACCAGCCACTCAGATGTCCTGGGTCCGGCTCACAGTCACTTTGGGATGGTCAGATGCCCGGCGGCGGAGGGAAAGGGAAGAGCCTTGGGAAGGATGGAGCTCCCACTGGCTGGGACAGAGCCTCTGGAAAAGAGGGAGGCTGGGAGGGCTGTCCCAGAAAAGGTGGTTTTGGAGGGAATCTGAGATCTGGAGGGATGGGGTAGGGGGTGGGAGGGAGCCTCATAAGTTGGTGGCTCCTCAACCCCCTCTGTTGGGGTGTGGTAGTTACAAAGCCTAGTGTCAATTTGAGACTTAACTGGGGGGGGGGGGGGGGGGGGGGGGGGGGGGGAGAGAGGGCAGGAAGCGAGGGGAGGGTGGCTGAATCCTGGTGGCATAAGTGGTTGAGTGCGGCAGGCTTGGCGGTTCAAAAACAGCGGTGAATCTCAGGAGCAGCGCTAGGTAGCTCCCATGACCACCAGAGGGCAGTGATTTCCCCCCCCCAAAAAAGAGGGGGTAGAATCTCACCTGTCAATCAGGTCACTGCTTGGTGACCTCATTTGGAGGTGCGAAGGAGATAAGTAGCTCACTTCAGGCAGAACACAGGCTCACTCCCTGCTGGACACGCTTGTTGCTAAGACACATGGAGCTACACTGGAGACCTGGAGCTGAAGGAGCCATGTGGAGACCCCTGCCAGTGCTGAGATGCTTCCACCGCCACTGGACCCACAAGACTTTTCCCCACTGGCCTGTGATCTTCCTGCATTCAGTGTCATTGCATGTGTTGCAGGAACCTGAAGAATTTATAGACTGGTTATAGACATATGGGCTAATGTCAGATGTATGGACTGGAATTGAACTGGGCTGGGATGTTTTTTCAGTCTGCAATTGCTTTTTATAAGAAATTCTTTCTTAGCGGAGTCCTGGTGGTGCAGTGGTTGTGTGCAGGGCTGCTGTCCACAGGGTGGACAGTTCAAATCCAGCAGCAGCTCTCCAGGAGCAAGGCTGGGTTTCCAACTCCCACCGGGGCAGTGATGCGGGCGGGGGGAAGAAAAAGTTTCCAGAGAGCTGTAAGCATTAAATAATTGGCTAAAGTACATTTTTTAAATAAAAAATAAAACTCTTGCTTATACACATATGCATGTTTAGGAATTTGTTTCTACAGTCTACCCAGATTAACACAGCAGGCTTGCCTGGTGTGTCCTTGAGAGCAGGTCTCTGGAGATGGGGCTCTTGCCTGGGACACCTCCTGTCCTGTGCTTTTCACAGCTTGGTTTGGGAGAACACTTTCCTTCAAAGTCACCAGCATCAAGCTGGCCTGAGTCTGGCTGAACCCTGGTGACGCAGTGGTTGTGTGCGGGACTGCGGCTCACAGGGTTGGCTGTTCAAATTCAGCAGCAGCTCTCCAGGAGCAAGCCTGGGCCTCCTACTCCCACCAGGGCAGTGATGCGGCGGGAGATGGGGCGGGGAGTGGGGGGAAAGAAGGGGGAAGAAGGGAAAAATTTAAAAAGATCGCCAGCATCCCTAGTCCCAGGCCTGGATTGACCCCTGCAGCTAAACAGAAATACCCGTCTCTGACCTCCAGGCCTGTGTGCTCTCTGTGTTCCTGCAAAACTCTCCTCCTGGCTGCTCTCATTACTCCCCTCCCCCCCTCCTCCTCAGGTTGGCTGGGGCAGAAGATACCCTACAGAGGGCCCCCTTCAGGCAGGAGCAGTGGACCCTGGCCCTATGCAGAGTTAAGGCAAACCTGGACCAGGCTGGGAGTGGGGACCTGCCAAAGATCGAGGGGAGGGGATGACAGAAGCGGGTGGTGACTGGTTAAGGCTGTTTGCAGGCAGAGGTAGGGGGGATTTAGCGCAGTACATTCCCCAAACAACCACCTCCGGACCAACCACCAGGATGATGGGACCACAACAAGCTGCCATCGCCCAGGAACTCCCCGGAACCTCCAGCCACCTTCTTCCCTGGGTCTCACCGACAATGGCCACTTTCTGGCCGTTCTCCTGCCCCAGTATCCTGGGCAGAAAACAGGCACTAGAGGCCTCCTTAGCTCGCCAACTCCCTTGGGGGCTCCTCCTGTCTGTGGATTTGAGTCGTGCGCCTCCTCCCACCCCACACCCCATCACCTGTGCAGGTGGGGACCCTAGCCAAGGTGAGCCTTGGCCCCAACGAACTGGAGACCTTCCTGTCCCTTGTACTCCTCTGGGGTAGGAAAACCACCTCCTGGGGGGGGAAGGGGGGGGCGCCAAGACAGGAGAGGAATGGGCAGTATGGAGGAAAGGAATGTGGGGAAGGGGCCACCCTGTCTGCCTCCCTCACTGTGGTGGGTGGCCTCTCCACAGCACGGCTGGGGAGAAAGAAGTGGACTCCCCCAGGTCCAGGAGGGTCAGGATGTGAGAATCGCTAGCAGAACCTCCCCAGAGCAGCTGGGACCCTCAGGGCGAGGCCCCCACAGGCTTGTCACCTGCTCCAGAACAAGGCAGTAGGCACCCTCCTTTGGGGCCTGAGGGAGCCTGGTCTCTGTGGCGTCCAGCAGGGTCAAGCCAGCAAAGGGCCGAGAGTCACCTCCCATGTTGCCCCCAGAAGAGCTTCAAGGGGACAGAACACCCCTATCCCAGGGCCACCTCGGCCACTTGCCCAAACCTCAGAGGGTTCCCCGATCTCGGCACTGGGATGCAGTGCCCCCATTCCACAAGCTGAAGCCCAACGGAGCTCATTGCTGTTGGTTCACAGTGACTCATGACGATCCTTCAGGGCAGAGGAGTAGAAGTTGTTAGGCTCCCACCCACAGGGGCCCGAGGCACCGCACAGAAGGTAGCAAGGCCCCACCCGGCCCCTCCTCCCAAGGGTTCCTGTGCTGAGCCCACTGAAGGCAACCCCAGTGTCAGTCCACAGTGAGGAAGGGCTGCCTCCTTGTCACGCCCCGTCTACTTCACCAAACACAATGTCCTTCTCCAGGGCCTGGTCTCTCCTGACCACATGTCCGAAGGATGGAGGATAACGAGCGCTCGGTCATGCGGTAGAACTGCCCTGCAGGATCTCCAAGGCCGCGAAGCCCCCACACGGGTGGCTGGTGGGGTCTAGCCGCTGACTGTCCAGTAGCATCGGAGCAATTCAGGGCTGCTTCCCCAGACTTCTCTGCCAAGGACTGGAGCAGTCTCGGTAGTGCCTGCGCTTCTCCCTGCTCAGGCAGCCATTCATCTTCTCCCTAACCAGTCTTGACTAAGCAGTACTCTCGTCAGGCTGTCCTGAAAGGTGACCGGAAACTCAGGGGCCTTCTCGTCTCTCAGAGCTGGCCCTGACCTCATGCCTGCTGCCCACTGGACTTGCCAATCTACTGGACAGGAGGCTGGACCAAGATACCAGCCCAAAGTCTCTCGCAAATGGAAGCCTGAGCTGTCACCAGCCCAATCAGAGACTGTAGCACCCAGCTCCAGCCACCTCCGATCTATTTCATCCCTCACCTGGGTGCTGATCCCTGGCTCTCTGCCACCTATGGGGGCCGGCTCGGGAGCAAGGAGACTGCAGAGTGGCCGGTTTGCCGTACTTCTGCCCTCCATAAGGTTGAGAGTCTGTGCCAGCAGGAGGGACCGCGTCCGGAGAGTCTGGTGAGAAGAGTGGGGAGGGTTCAGCCCCATCTCCGTCTCCAGGCCCCCC
This sequence comes from Nesogale talazaci, assembly GCA_004026705.1. NCBI lineage: Eukaryota > Metazoa > Chordata > Mammalia > Afrosoricida > Tenrecidae > Nesogale > Nesogale talazaci. Next base: position 13,917 of record PVJH01021430.1, on the reverse strand, counting down.
CTCGCCACCTCCACCCCCGAGCATAACCTGACTGAGATGGCAGTGCCACCAGCTGGCAGCCGGCTAACCAGAGACTTAAAGAGCAAGTCCCCTCATATTTGAGGGGCCATAGGATATGTGGGTTTGCCATCCATCTCAAAAGCAGGAAACTGGCAGTAAATCAAGAATTGAAAAAGCAGCGTCAGTGCTTCCAACTGAACTTTCAAGCCTGAGAAACAATTGCGCATTAAAATCCATCGGAGGTGGGGCAGGGGAATCTATTAAAACTGCAGGAGAAATGCTTGGCTATAAATTAGATTTTTCTGCCAACCAGAATAATTCAATAATTTCCCCCTGACATTCTCGAGATTGCTCTTTGGGACGAAGTGGGGCGGGGGGGGGGGGGGGGGGGGGGGGGGGGGGGCGGTTGCGGAGTGACGATGCTTTGGAGTTGGGAGGAATCTGTTTGCAAAGAAAGATGAGAGCTGCCTGGGAGGGAAAGTGCGAGGACCGAGAAGGTGGTCTTCTAGAGCAGGGGTTCTCAACCTTCCTCACGCCAAGACCCTGGAATACAGTTCCTCATGGGGTGGTGACCCCCCAAAACCTAACATTATTCTCATTGCTACTTCATCACTGTCATTTTGCTACTGTTATGCATTGTGTGACCCTGTGAAAGGGTCGTTTGAACCCCAAAAGGGGTCATGACCCATAGGTTGAGAACTGTTCTAGAGGCAAGTGGCCCACCTTTGGGGTTCAATAGCACCAAGCAGAGAATTTCCAGGAAGCTGGTGATGCAGGGCTTTGGCCGGGGGGTGCCCTGGGTCCTGACTCTGCTTGGACAATATGGGGCTTCAGATTGACCTTGGGCGTGTCCTCCAACATCACTTGACACTGAGGGTAGCCTTAGCCCGACAGCTTCCCTGAATAATGCTCTCAACTCCAGCTCTGCATTGAGGGAACAGGACAGGTAAAGGGGTCCCTGAGCTCCCTGCTTGGTCCCCAAGTCTGCCTGCTGTCCATCTTCCTTCGCCACACAAAATAGAGCAGGAGTCAAGACCCTTCCCCAGTCTCTCTCTCTCTCTCTCTCTCTCTCTCTCTCTCTCTCTTTCTCTCTCTTTCTCTCAATTCCGGGCTTTGACCCCAGCCTCTGTCACCCGTCAATCCTGGTCTCCGGGCACAAGATCTAAGGCAGCCTCGAGGCCAGCCTGTCTCTGCTTGGCCAAAGTTGCTCAGGCTGGACAGGAAGCTGGCAGAAGGAGCGGGAGGGTGCCAGCCACGGGTGGGGGGTCTTGGCAGCTGGGCACACTCTGCCTGGTTATTGGGGTACCAGCTTCCAAGACAACTGTCGGCGGGAGGGAGGAGAGAGAGGCAAGCGTCTGAGCCAGCATGGGGCTAGTAGCAGAACCAGGGCCAGGTAGGCCTGCAAAGCTGGGTCATCACTAGGGAGGTGGGTGGGGTCCTCCAGGTGACCCTGGCAGGGGCGTAACACCCACGACTATCGCTGTTTCGGTTTCTAAAGATATCACTGTCGTTAGTCATCTCAGTCAAAACTTTATTATTATTATTATTATTATTATTATTATTATTTGGACACTGCTGGCCTACAAGGCTACCTCTCCGCTAATTTATTTACTGACCTATCTCCTGCGCTTCTTTCAGGCGCAGGGTCCCGCGCGCGCGTGCACACGCACACACACATCCCCCCGCACTGCGTGTTCTTCACGCCGTGTGGTTCCAGAGTCACGTGGGGGGCTGCTGCGCTCCGGCTCCACGTCCGCAGTTTGCAACGCCCGGCCAGCCCGGGGTGGAGGCCGGTCAGGCTACTTCGTCGCAGGGGCTCTTCCGCCGAGAGGGTCTTGGTGTGTCGGAAACAAGGCGATGGCAGTGAGGGTGGTCTTTGGAGCACTTACTCGAATCAAAAACTCAAACCAAACTCACCGCCAGGGAGCCCATGCTGGCTCCCGGCGGGCCCCTGTGGGTTTCCCGAGACTGTCTTTCTCTTCCACGTCAGCCATGCTCATGGGTTTTGCCCTCCGTGAAATGGGGTAAGATCAGTCCCGGCGCTCCGGGCAAGATTACAGTGGGTGGGCCATGCCTGGAATGCCGAGGCGGCGCCTAGTAGCATGTCAGGACTCAAGTCCCACAGCCCTCGGACTCCAGGAAGCCCCCTCCTCAAACGCCCACGCCCGCTCCACCTCTTCCTACAAAATTCCTTCCCTCCCTCCCCACCCTCCCTCCTTTCTGTGAATCAGAGCCCCCTGGAGCCCACACGCTGACCACCGAGGAGGAGTGGCCATCTCAGCCAGGGACATCTGGGAGGGACCTTCTTCCCAACATTGTCTGAGCACTGACTAAGTTTCCAGAAGGAAGACCAAAGTCCTGGCAGATAGGGGTCAAAGGGCATGCCCTCTGCGCTAAACTGCCCAGGGCAGGAAGTGGGAGAGCCTGGGAATGTTTCCGTGGAAGCAGCTGTCAGAATAAGCCATCCATGTAGACACTGTTGGCTTCTAGAACAGGGGAATTGTGGAAAGGTTGTCTCACCCCATCGGGTGTCCCCATGCCAGATCCCCACTTCACAGGGGGACTGGACCTTTGCCTGTTGGTTTGGAGAGGGGCTATGTACGCCACAGCCCCTTCAGAGAGGCAGGGCCCCTCCCAAGGCAATGGGTAGGGTGGCCTGTTGTTTCTCACTTGCCTGGGTTTCCAGGCTAATCTTTTGTGAACCGGTGTGGGGCTTTAAGGAGATTGCATCTCTCCAGAAGGCAGGGCAGGGCGCTGGAGTAGATAGAATTCCTTATGGTCCCAGCCCAGAGCTCAGGAATTTCCCTGAGTGGAGGTCAAAGGGCAGCTCACAGCCGGGGAACTTTGCTACCCTCTGAAGCCAGGCTGCAGCTCAGCAGAGGCTGAGCCTCTCCATTGTTCAGTAGCTGCGTGGATAGATACGTAAGCTGAGCAGATACGGCATGGTGTCTGGAAGTACACCGGAGAGCATACCAGGCTCTGGCAGGAGATCTTTGCGTGTGCTGTGCGATATGCAGGCATATCGTAAGCAGAGCCGTGTGTGAGCAAGGCTTGGTTCCCCAGAGAAGCAGAACCGAGGTACTACCTGCATGTGTGTACAAAAAGAAACTGACAGGGAGAAATGGCTCACACCGTGGGAGGAGGAGCTCTGTTCAGTCCAGTGCCAGTCCGTAGGTCAGATGACCACCTGGAGGCTTCTCCCGACTCTGGAGAAGAGGAGCTGAGGAACCAGGAAGGAGAAAGAGAAAGCAGGAAGACCACAGGCTGGTGGGAGCAGAGCTGAATGAATCCCAAGGTTGAATTAATCCCCGATGGCCCCTGGGGAACAGCAGGCAACATGGTGGAGGGTTGCCAAACCAGATGTGGGAACTGGATCCCGGCAGACGTGACAGTGTCTGCTTAAAGAAGAGCAGGCCACACCCCAACGAGTCTTTCTTCCAAGTACACGGGGCCATGTCCCAGATGCTAAAGCCTGTCATTTACCATTGTATTCGGTCACATCGTGGTTATTACTGCCAAACTCCCGAGAACGCTAGCCCAGTCAAGTTGATACAAAAGCTAATTATCACACGCACTGCTGCTGTTCGTCGCCAACAAGTCGGTTCGGACTGACAGTGAAGAGGGAAGAGTGCTGTTACCATGTGGACAGGATGACAAAGAATGCCAGGCAACAATGTACACGAGAACGAAACACTGCCCAGGCCTGGGCCTCCCTGGCCATCATTCCTGTTGTGCCCCTGGTGGCAGCCACTGAGTCAGTTCTTCTGAGGGAGGGTCTTCCTCTTCTGCATGGACTCTCTATGGTACCAGGGCTGCTGTCCTTCACCAGAGACCAGGCCCAAAGTACAAGAAACAAAGTCTCGCTTCACTATCCTGGATTCTAAAGAACATTCTGGCAAGAAAAAAATGCGCTTGCTCTCTGGGAGTCCATATTCTTCACCAGCACCATTTTTCAAATGCCTCTGTTCGCCACACCCCACCTTCACATGGCTGAAAAGACCATGGCTTGGGTCAAGCACACTGTACTCTTCAAAGTAGAGTGGACGGGGGCCAAAGTGAGGCAAACTTTGTAGCCAAACGCCTTGAGAGACTGAACCACAGGGCCTGAGGACTTAGGACCATGGTCTCAGGGGATCTCTGGGTCCACTGGCATAACGTCATCCATAAAGATAAGGCTCTGTTGTCCGTTTTTTATGAGTAGCTACGGAAGTCTGCTGTCTGGAACGAAAAAGAATGGTGAAAATCAAAGACTCACAGAAACAATTAGTCCAAAGGACTTACGGCGGGGGTGGGGTGGGGGGGGCCACACAAACCACAGTCCCCACTAGCCTGAGACCAGGTCTAGACGTATCTGGCTTCCAATTCTGACTGCTCCGACTCAGACCACAGTCCTGGATAGAGTGGGAGAAAAATGTAGAACAAAAGTCAAAATCATTTTTAGAAGACTGGAATTACTGGTCTGGTAGAGACTGAACCCCTGAGAGAGGCTATCGCCCTCAGCCCTTAAGTCTGGCACAGAGTCACTCTTGGAGATTACCTGTCAGTCAAACAATAGCCAGATCGGTGCAGTAAACAATGCACTTGTGAGGGACATGGCCCTCAGAAAAATCCACCGCATGAGAGCAGAAAAGCAACATCTGCCTAAAAACAAAGTTCGGAAGGCAGGAAGGGGCAGGGAGAATGGGCGAGTGGGAATGCAGAATCCAGGGAGGAAGAGGGAAGAGTGCTGTTACCATATGGACAGGATGACAAAGAATGCCAGGAAACAAAATGGGTATAAACTGTTGAGTGGTAAATTGATTTGTTTGTAAACTTTCACCTGAACCATAACAAATTGTTAAAAATAATAAATAAAGGGCTGAGCCCCGGTGGTGTAGTGGTTGTGCACGGGACTGCAGCCCACTGGGACGGAGGTTCAATTCCAGCAGTGGGGCTGGACCTCCTACTCCCACCACCGAGAGCAGTGATGCCAAAAAAAAAAAAAAAGTATTTTAAAAAATAATAATAAATAAGCTAAAACTACAGCAAGTTTTTAAAAATACATCTATGAGAGGGTTTCCAAAAATTTGTAGAAATAATTTCATTTTCCTGCAAACTTTCTGAAATATATGTGCATGTATTTATACTTTCAGGATATATGTGTGTGTGTATATATGTATATACATATATATATATAACCATAGATATGTTAGAAGTCCTGGTGGCTAGTGGGTCACACCTTGGGCTGCTAATCATGAGGTGAGCAGTTCCAAACCACCATCTGCTCTGGAGGACAAAGATGAGGCTTCTACTCTGAAAAAGAATTGCAACTCTGACCTAGTTCTCTGACCTTGGTGACTCTGTCAGTCCGGATAAACTAGAAAAACAAAATCATAGGCATGCATGTGGATATAAGGAAAAAGTTTGTATACAAGAGGAATGCAACATTGAGAAAGTATCCTAACTCCGTCCAGCCCAAAGTCATAGGTCCGATATTAGCCCACATGCCCGATCCCAGTCTATAAAGTCTCCTTCTGACTCACAAAGTCACAGGCCAGTGGGTGCAGAGTCCTGGCTCTGGCAGGGCCAGGCTCCTCGCTTCCCGGGCTCAGGGTCCATCAACAACGTCCAGTGGAGGTAGAAGCAGCTCAGCGCTGGCAGGGCTCTCCACGTGGCTTCGCCAGCTTCAGAGGTCTGGTTCCATCAGTGTAAGGACATGTGGCTTCTCCTCCGGCTCCTTCAGCTCCTTGGACCCTGCCATCTTGTCCACAGTTTGTTGTCTCTGAGACTAACTCCCAACAACTGAGGAGATAGCTACTTGTCGCTATGAGGGAAATATTGCAAGATTTCCCAGAAGTCTCAGGAGAAAGCCATGTCCACACGGAGGCCTCATTGGCTACTCAAAGGCTATCTCCAGATGAACAGGCTAGACTCCACCCCTACGCCTCAATCGTGAAATTAACATAAGCACATGACCGCCACAGTGACCCAGGTGTGTGCTACAGGCTGCCGGGACTTTAGACTCTTCCTTCATGGTCAACCAGAGGACTTGATATGGAAACCCCTCTAAGTGAATTGGGCTTTACCTCAAACTCGTCTGTAGCCCTTGGACTTGCAGTGGACACTCCCTAGTCTGAGAAGCTAGTGATGGCTCTCCTGGTCAGTGGACTTCAGTTTGAATCTCTTGCCTTGAGGGTGGGCTGGGACTACCATCTACTTACGATTTCAATGTGCTCCTTCCTTTATTATGACATGTGCCAATTCTGGTAGGCAAGGTTCTGCTCCTGTCAATGAATAGTCTTGAAAAATTTGCCCTATCACCAACCCCCATTGTTTGTGTCAACAGTGTCCAGTTACTTAAGAGTGTAATCTGCCCAAGTCAACAATCCAGGTATTGCAGTTCATAGCTGGCCTATACTTGTCTAACTTCCTTTTCTCAACTGTGTCTTAAACTCTAGACCACTGGCTACATTAATGATACTATCAATAGAATTACCTCTACTCCAGGGGGATGATAATGTTCTCTAACCAGGACGTCTCCAAGGTGAACCAAAAACTTAAATAAAGACCGTAGCTATATGGATGGATTTGTGTTTTGCATTCCATTCTCAACCTCATCTCAGAACAATCAGTTCTGTGGTGTGGCCCTGCTTGATGCTCACCCTCATGAAAAGATCACAAAAAAAAAACTAGAAAGAATAGTATCTGGGGTCTTTTTAAAAAAAATTTATTAATCATTTTATTGGGGGCTCTTCCAAATCTTATGACAATCAATCATTCAATTGTATTAAGCATACTTGTACATATGCTGGCATCTGGAGAGTCTTCAAGGCTTGTCCTTAAGCAAGCATCTATTTAAATGAGGCTTCAACTAAGCACACAGAGAAGAAGCAAACCAGCCTGTGTGATCTAAGGATTGTAAATAATACAATCCAAATCTGAAGGAAGGAATGGTGTCAGAGCTTAAACTGTGAACATCTGGTTTGCCAAAGGCTATGTATGGGTGACAAGTGGAAGCCCAAAAGCCATTTGCAGGTGCCCCCCCATAGGTATTCCTCCCAAGAAACCCCTCTGACCCTAAAGGAGGGCTGTTAGTGGAGGCCTTGGTAGCAGGCAGCACTATAGAGTCAGTTAGGCTAGAGTTAGGTTAAAACAGTGATTCTTTTTTTTTTTTACATCACTGCCCTCTGGTGGTGAGAGTAGGAGGCCCAGCCTTTGCTCCTGTGGAGCCGCTGCTGGAATTGAACCTCCATCCCAGTGGGCCGCAGTCCCGCACACAACCACTACGCCAATGGGGCTCAGCCCAAAACAGTGATTCTTAACCTATGAGTTGAGACCCCTTTGGGTCTCAAACGGTCCTTTCACAGGGGTCACCCAATTCATAACAATAGCAAAATGCCAGTGATGAAGTAACAACGAAAATAATTGTATGATTGGGGGCTTCCCCACCACATGAAAGGGTTGTGGCACCAGGAAGGTTGAGAACCACTGGCTTATCTTTTGATTCATTTAAAAGTTGTTTCATTCAAAAATGAAGGGGAAAGACAGGTGGATTAAACCTCCACCGAATCCCCTCTGGCCATCGAGCCAGGTGGGCACGGCCTTGCTACCATACAGAGTAAAATAGAGGAATGCAGATGCCGCCAAGTTAAAATTGAACACCTTATCATTTGACCTCCCTTGGACCCATTTTTGAGTTACTCTAGTTTTGAATATTTTCTACTTTCCCTTCAATTGAGGTTTTACTCCGTCGTAACTTGTGCGTGTTATTAGTTTGTTCTTTGGCATGTTTTCCGGTGTAGGAAAGCCAGGATGAAGTATATCGATGGAGGCAGTTTGTTGGGGGTGTTGCAGGGGAGGCTGGTTGGGCAGGAGTGGGGATCTAATAAACCTGAGTAGAAGAAAAAAGAAAATGTTCTAGGGCTGAGCCCCGGTGGCATAGTGGTTGTGCGCAGTGACTGCGGCCCACTGGGATGGAGGTTGATTCCAGCTCCACGGAGCAAAGGCTGGGCCTCCTACTCCCACCACCTGACGGCAGTGATGCCCCCCCCCAAAAAAAAAAAAAAAGAAAAGAAAATGTTCTAAATCTGATTGTGGGAATGGCTGCACTACTCTCCTCGAGATGATGGAACTATGGAATTGTATGGCATATGGATTATGAGCCAGCCCCACCCCCCCAAAAAAGGTACCTTCTCAGAAACCCGCAGGGAGAATTTCTACCCTGTGCTGGGGGGCCATTGTGAGTCAGAATGGGCAGTGAGTTTGGTTTTATGTGTTCTGTTGGCCCCAGACCAGGGTGGGTTCGGTTTCCTGATTTTGCCTAAGAAGGCACACTGGGGGCCCTGCCGGCACCTGGGGGGGGGGGGGGGACAACAGGAGGGCAGGAAGGCGCCTGGAAGCTGCGCCCCTGCTGCCCCTTAGCCGTGTGACCTTGAGCAAGGGACCCCAGTGCCTCCTGCCTCCCAGGCTTCCCGGAGGTGGTAGGCAAAGAAAGGCACGTGGCCGCGAAACGCCTAGCGCACAGGAAGCGCCCCTCGGTGCCCACCGCGGTGACGGTGTGAAGCCGGCGGGGAAGCCCGTGGGGGATCTGGGAGCCTCGGGGAAGCTGGGGGTGGCCTTCCCGGAGACGGGGGGAGGGGGGGCTGGAGGGGGGGGGCGTCTGCCGCCGGCCCCGCCCCTGGGGCGGCCGCGCAGCTTCCCTGCAGCCGGCGGCGGCGCTGAGTCACTGCGGCCCCGCGAGCCGTTGCGCTTATCTCCAACCTGGCCGCGGGCGACATCTCTTTGGCACCCAGTCTTTCCGGTCGCTCTGGGAAAACTCCCGCGGGCCCTTAGGCTTGGGGTCCCCAAGGAGGAGCGAGCCCCCTCCCCGGCTGTCTAACGGTGTCCCCAAGCCCCTCGCCTAAAATCGCCCCAGGTTTGCCAGCGCAGTGCCGCCCAACTTTTCCTCCCGGGTCAGGATTCCGCACCTTTCCCTTTGGGGACGCACATCCGCCCCCACCTCCCCGCCCCCCAGGTGGAGTGCCACCCCACGCTTCGCCGAGGGAGGCGGTCGGGGGAGGTGGGGGCGCGGTTTGAGGGCTCTCCCATCCCCCAGGACTCTAGGGGAAGTGCGGGTGGGGGAGAGAGGGAAAGAGCTGACAGATTCTGTAAACAGAGCCAGATTGGGCCGCGGCCAAGGACGGGGTGTCCTGGCCCAGGCTGGGTGTGAGGCCCATCCATGGTTGTCCAGGACACCCCGCCCTGCCCGACTGCCCGGGGGTGCCCGGCCCACAGCCAGTTCCAGCCAGGATGTGCCTGGGTTTGGGGACGTGGCCACTTCCCTCCCAGCGAATGTGCCTGGGAAGGGGGGGTGGATGGAGGTCGGTGAGGGTGAGGGTGAGGGTGAGGGTGAGGGTGAGGGTGAGGGTGAGGGTGAGGGCTTCTCTCTAAGAACAGCCGCTGGTCATTCCATCACCCAGTGCCAAAGTCAAGGATGGCCGCAGCCCCTGGGCCCTGCTGGAAGAAGAAGCCACGACTTAAACAAGCCCTCTCAGCCAGCTCAGTCTTGCCCTTCCCCATTGCTGAGTCCCCGCAGGTAGGGAGGGGAATTGAAAACGAGGGTTTGGGTTCTGAGAGCCTTTTGGAGCTGGCGGGGCCCATCCTCTGGGCTTGTCAAGCGCGGTTTCTCATAACCAGCCTCGCCGCCGCCGTGTGAACTCAGAGCCCGGGCATTGTCCTGAGGAGCTGGTGGGACAGCGAGTGCTGCAGGCAAGAGTGCGTATGCGGTTGGAGGGGGTCCCACACTATGTAAGGGCTTAGGGACACCAGCCCCCTGCAAATGGAGGCAGCTGCAGGCCAGGCCTCAGGTGCACTTACAGAAGGTTGTCCCGGTAGGGGGGTGAGGAGAGGAGCAGCTCCCTAGAAATAGTGTCAGGTGCTGGGGAGCTGGTTCCTTCCACTGTGCCCCACCGTGCGCGAACCTCTGCCTGGCCGCGCCCCCTCCACCCAGAGGCAGTACGTGAGACCACAGCGGCAGCTGCGGTGTCCATCCGTGGCCTTGAGGGTCTTCCTCTTTTCTCGCTGACCCTCTCCCAAGGAAGACGTCTTTTTCTAGGGGCTGGTCTCCCCTGATACACGAGAATGTAGTCTGGGGTCCCAAGTGCCACTGGCAGGTTCTAGATTTTATGGTAGGGGCAAGAATTTCCCCAAATGTGCTTCAAGATGATGGTACATTTAGCGAACCACCCCAACAAAAAAGTCTGTTTGGAGAACCGTGGGCTCCGCAAAGCCTAACACATTCTGCACGACAGAGTGTTTTCAGAACCAGCACCTTCGTTCTCCCTCAGGGAGATGAGTCCCCTCCACCCTGAACCCCAGCTGCGGGGACACCGAGACCCAAGAATGACATTTCTGCATGGCTGGCCCTGGACGGAACAGCATGGATGAGCACATGTCAGCTTCGCAGGATAACACGGCTTTCTCGGGAACCCAAGCTCAGTGACCATCTCCACAGGGGGAGGCCAGGCCGAGGTCACCAGTCGGCACCACAAGCCTGGACAACAGATGATGGCCAGACCCCAAACGAGAGTTGATTCCGTCTCTTAGCAACCCTATGGGAGGACAAGGTTAAGGGAATGAATTGAGGGTTCCAGCCCCCAGCCCCCTGCTCAGCACCAATAAACCTGGGCCTGCAGGTTGTAGTCCTAACCCTAGCCCCTGCAGAGAACACAGCGAATTGCCACACGGGGTGGCCGTGACAAGCGAGGCATTCCCTTTGGCAACAGATGGCAGAGGGTTGTGGTGGGACCTGGGCAGGGTTGTCCGGGGCTGCCAGAGAGCCAGCTGGGTCCTCAGGGCCCTGAGGGCGAGAAGACGCGTCATCCTCATGAAAAGCAGGGAGCTTGCCTCGAGGCAAGCTTGTTCTCGAGGATGGGGCTGTTGGAGCCTGAGATCTCTGTGGTGGTAGACCCTGACCAAAGTCCCAGCTGACTTTGGATCTGACTCCACAGAAAACTAAGAAGCAACTAAACTAAAAGCAAACGCACTGTCATCAAGGCTGTTCTGACTATCGTGGCCCAAGAGGGACAGGAGAGAACTGCACCCCACTACCCCCCACCCCCATGCTTCCAAGGCGATAAATCTTTTTGGTCAGCTTTGTCCCTCCGAATAGGTGGTGGGTTTGAGGCTCCAAATCAGCAGTCCTAAACGTAACTCACAATGCCACCAAAATTCCTTTTAAACATACATAAAAGTGGACATTCTCACTCTGCAAGTCAGAGGCGCTGGTCCCTGAGTGAGGGACCCCTGTGATTAAATGTCAACTGCAGGGCGGAGGGTGGGGGAGGGGGGGAGGGGGGAAACCTAACACTAGCTGGAAAACTCGGTGAAAGAAAGAGATGGCCTACCACAGACTCGGCAAGGTACTTTCCCGGATTTGTGCCCCAGCTCACCTATGGCATGCTCAGGGGCTCCCTCAAACCCAGGAGGCACCCAAGCAGGGGGCTACAGAGGCACTGGTGAGCATGTGACACCATGCCTGGCTCTCCTGTCTTCACAGATGTGTGGAAATGACACTTCTGCGGAGAAGGGAGAGGTCAATGGAGCTGGCATCTCCGGGAAGGGCGGCAGGAGGAGACAGGGTGTGGCCGGCCTTTCAGGTGGTTAAGTCTGGTAAAGCCTTAGATGTATAGAGGACTGGCCTGGCCGGTCTGGCTGGCGGGAGAGCCATCTGGAGAAGCTGAGGGAATGAGTTTCGCGGCTTCTGTGAGGCACTGATTTCACGCTGGAAGAGCACAGTCGTGTCTGTGGGGCCCTGCAGAATCAATCTCTCTGTTCCAAGAAGCCTCACTTTTGAGCTTCCAGATCTTCTCCACCCCTCTTGACTTCTACTCTTCTCCCACTGGCTCCCCAAGCTACAATTTTCCTACACCCCAACAGGATACTGACGAAACTTGGGTTGGGGTCCCCTGTCAGAATTAGCCAATGTCTTTCTATTGAACGACCGCTTTGGAGTTCTCGGGAGAAAGCCAGGATTTTCTATTCCTGTAAAGAGGTTCCATCTTGGAAATACATAGGGGTAGTTCTGGCCTGACTCCTAGGTTTGCTAAATGGCAGTGAGTTTGGTTTGGGGTTCTTTTTTTTCACATCATTTTATTGGGGGCTCATACAACTCCCACACAGTCCATACATCCACCCATTGTAGGCCAAGCACATTTGTACCATTCTCAAAACATTTTCTTTCCACTTAAGCCCCTGGTATCAGTTTCTCATATTTCCCCTCCTTCCCGCTCCCCCCTCTCCCATGAATCTTCGATAACTTATAGATTATTACTTCTTTGTCATATCCTACACTGTCTGCTGTCTCCCTTCACTCACTTTCTCATTGCCGGTGCCCCAAGGAGGAGTCCATATGTAGATCCTTGTAATCGGTTCCCTCTTTCTACTCCACCTTCCCTCCACCCTCCCGATATCACCACTCTCACCACTGGTCCTGAAGGGATCATCTGTTCTGGATTCCCAGTGATTGCAGTTCCTATCTGTACCCGTGTACATCCTCTAGTCTAGCCTGATTTATAATGTAGAATTGGGATCATGATAGTGGGGGGAGGAAGCATGTAAGAATTAGAAGAAAATTGCATATTTCATCCTTGCTACACTGCATCCCGACTGGCTCATCTCCTCCCCACGACCCCTCTGTCAGGAGATGTCGCTTCCCCTACAGAAGGACTTTGGGTCCCCAACCTGTACTCCGTCTTATTTATAATGAAGATAATTTTTAGTTCTTTGGCACCTGATCCCTTCGACGCCTCGTGGTCACACAGGCTGCTGTGCTTCTTCCATGGCTTGGGGTTCTTATTGAACTATAACTCTTGTCCTATGCAATCCATCCATTTAATGGATACAATTTAATGGGTCTAGTTGTGTAACCGTCACCACAATCCGTTGTAGAACATTTCTTCACACATAACACAGAGACACCGTACTCATTAGCAGCCACACCCCTTTCCTGCCCACCGCTCACTCGCCACTCTTGGTTGTGCCAGCCAGGCAATGGGCACCCCTGAGAGCAGATCGAAACAGTGCTCGGTCCCTCACCGCCGTGATGTGTGAGCCGTCGCACTGGACGCAGCACCGGACAGCAAGAAGCTGCAGCGTGGGCAGCAGTCTGGCGGGAGGCCGGGCCGTGGGCTTACCAGCTCACCAGGCCAGAGAGCAGCACCTTCGCACACGAGGCTCGGTGGTGGAGCAGAGTGGTCCCAGGCATGTGGCAGAGCTAGGCTTCACAATCCCAAGAGTGAAAGACTGGCACCCCCCAAGACCAAGTCTGGCAGAGTGAGGCGTCTTGAGGCACTCATTGGTGGGACTAAAGGACTTTGTGAGCTTGGCCTGGGAAGGCTCCACATTGGCCCTAGGAATAGAGGGCCAGGAGATCAGAACTGTATCCTGAGTGCTTTCTGATGCTGACTTGTAACCCGCTTCTTTCCTAAGAAACCCCCTCCTCGTGACTGTTGTCTGTGAGTCCGGTGTGGACCTTGCAATGAATTATTCCACCCAGCAGAAGCGTCGGGTTTCTGGGGAGGGAGAGCCGTGTCAGAATTGGTGAAAAGATTAGCGAGAGGAGGTACGTCCACCTCACAGGAATCAGCTTTGAGGCGGTGGCTCTTCCCTCAGTCCCCTCCCACGTGGGAGATTAGAGTCTGTCCATACCCTGCCGTGATATCTTGACAGCGTGCTTTGCGTGTGCGGCTGCCTTCTTTCTCATTAGACCCATCTTTGCTTGTCCATGTTTCGGTATGCCGTCAGTATCTCATTCCTTTTTATAGCTGAGTAATATTCCATGGACTAAATAAGCTGCATTGTATGTGTCTACCAGTAGTTCCTGGAAATTTGGGCTGTTCGCATCTTGGGGCTATAAAAAATGGCGCTACACCCCTATGTGTACAAGCTTTTGTGTAGACA
>PVJH01021429.1:22058-38722 GCA_004026705.1 Nesogale talazaci | reverse complement strand
CCTGGGGAACTAGGGGGAGGCGGGAGGCTCAGTGACCAGGGATGCTTGCTTCCCTGGGGCCTCCTTTGGGCTTCTGCTGTGGACAGGGGGAACCTAGGCTCCCAGAATCACACCATGACACCCTGGATCTGGCTCACTGTTCTTCAGAGGGGTCTTCTGGTGGCCTCCAGCCTCCTAGAGAAGTTTGCTTATGGATAGCATGAGTTTGGAAAACAGGAGGCCCACAACAATAAATTTTGTCATGTTGCTTTAGAGACAAACGTGAAGGCCACTGTCCACCTCGATTTTAAAATTAACCACTGAAAATCTAGACCGTTTCATCTTCCCATGACTTTCAGAAAGAAGAGGGCAAAAGAAGAGAGAAGGATGTGGGGAAGGAGAATTGAGCACAAGAAAAGTGCATTCCTGGCACCCGCTGAGTGACATAGTGGGTGCCACTGTGGGCTCGGGCCTAGCAACGAGTGTGAGGATGGTGCGGGACTGTTGTGTCCAGGGCCCTGAGGACTCAGAAAGGAAAGGATTCAATGCCACCCAGCGACAACAGCCACCACAAAGGGTCGGCTAAACGAGAAGAACCTGAGGCGTTAGTCAGTAGAATTGTCCGAAATCCACAGGCATGGGAGGATGCAACCCACCCTTATCCCTGTCCTAGGATGATTCCTTTTTAAACCTGCCATTTACAGCTCCTGAAAGAATTCTCCATTTCTACACTCCCCGAAACCCTGCTCTCTGCATGGGCTTCAGCGCTGTCCAGTGCTTTGGATTAGGCCAGGGATGAGTTTCCTCCGATGTGAACTTTCCGTTACTCAAGCACTGAGGGGCTCTTCTGGAGGAACCTCTCTTTCAGCAGAGCCCCCTTGGCGCCCCTCTCCCATCTCTAGGGGAAGGGTGTGAAGAGGCGGGTTACGTTCTGGTGCGAGCGTCGTGGCGCACAGGCACACGTGTGCAAGGTTCCAGAGCCCCCTGTGAAGGAACCGTAGACGGAAGGCCGCCCTCTAAAGTGCTTAGAGCAGTACCTGGTACAGACGGAGTGGCTACTCAGGAAGTGTTATCTTGAGCACTGTCTCAAACCCAAACTCCAAACCGAACCAACGCACTGCTATTGAGTCGGTTCCATTTCTCCCTCCCAGTAGCTGGGAGTTTCAAAACTGCCCACTTTGCGGTTGGCAGCCCAACACGTGGCCGCCTGTACCACCAGGGCATCTGAGTTACCATCCCCTAGGACGGAGCCGGTCCTAGAGATCAGTGCCCAGCTGGGAGTGGAGAGCTTGGTGGGTCCGGCCCACCCAGGGGCTCCAAGGTCAGCAGACAGGTTACAGCTCAGAAAGCCGGGGCTGGGGAGGCAGTTCCAGGTGTTTGCTGGCCCCGGTACTCCAGGCTGCAAGCCACCTGATGCCACCTCCTAACATAGGGATGGCTGCCGGGCAGGAGGCTCTCCGCGGAATGTTTGACCCCCTTTCATCGGGAAAGGCACTCCAAGACCAGGGTAAGGGATCCGCTTTTGTTTCTCTCCGCTTCCAACCCGTCGTGCTCTGCTGTTTTTACACCCACTGCGGCAAAAGAGAAAATGAAAGCAAGGGGCACAGTCGACACCCCTGGAGCCTGTCAAGTGATGACGTTTCTCCGCGTGCGCTAACATTCACAGAGCCGCGCCAGTTCCCGGTCCACGCCGTGAGGCTCCTGGGGCTTGAAAGGCAGTCCCAGTCCGAGGCCGGGTGGCGAGGGTAGGGTCAAGGTTGAGAGCTGCTCGGGACGAAGCGGGTGTTCCTGGGCGCGGAAGGGCGCCGAGCCGAGCTGCTTCCATCGCCGCGCACAGCGGGTGGCCCTGATTGCCCGGTGATTGGCAGCGGACCGGACGGAGGCGGGGCTTGAAGGCCGCTGATTGGCAGCGGACCGGGCGGAGGCGGAGCGTAAAGGCCGGTGATTGGCGGCGGACCGGGCGGAGGCGGGGCTTAAAGGCCGCTGATTGGCAGCGGACCGGGCGGAAGGGGGGCGTGAAGGCCGCTGATTGGCGGCGGGTGGCCCGCGGCGGCCTTCCACCTGTAGGCCTGGAGGTGGGAAGGACGCGCGGGACCTAAGCTGAGCCTGCGGAAAGGCTGGTCTTTCAGAGGAGCATGTGCCTTCTGAAGGGACAGTTTTTAGGGTGCCAGACCCCTGACTCTGTTCCATTTGTGTGTGTACGTGTTAAAATCTGTATCACAAACGGTTTTCCATTTCAGCTGTTTTCCTATGGAGCTCAGTTCACCACCATCCCATTTCCAGACAGTATCATCCCCCCTTTAAGAGAAACACTGCTTCTGAAGCAAACATGTCCCTCCCCGCAGCAGACTCGCTTCTGGTAATTACCAGTAAACTTTGGTCTGTAGGTCCTTGCCTCATCTTAAGATCTCCTTTACGTGGGACAAGGTACAAGTTTTTCTGACGTCAGTCAGCATGCTGTCAAAGTTTATCCATGTGACACATGACCTGGAGTGTCAGTTCTCATCATGGCTGGATAATCTTTTATCATAATTGTATATGACATTTTGCTTATCCATCCATCTGCTGTTGGGGGACACCTGGCTTGCAGTGAACATTGGGGTGCAAGCTTTCAAAGTTTTTTTGCTATATATACCTGCTGAGATGTTTGCACTTGATGTTGACGCTATGTGTGTTAGTCCGGGTAGACTAGAGGAACAAATTCAAGGACACGCATATCGATATAAGGAAAGGGTGTATATACAAAAGGAATGTGACACTAAGAAGGCATCCCAGTCCAGTCCAGTACAAAGTCATAAGTGCGATATTAACCCATATTAACCCATATGCCCGAAATCAGTCTACAAAGTCTCTTTCTGACTCACGAAGTCACAGGTCAGTGTGTGCAGAATTCCGACGCTGGCAGGGGTCTCCACATGGCTCCTCACTTCCAGGGCTCAGGGTCCATCAGCAGCATGCCGCTCCAGCTTCAGAGGTCTGGCTCCATCAGGGCAAAGCCGTGTGGTCTCTTTGCCGGCTCCTCCAGCTTCTCAAACGCTGCCAGCTTGTCATCGTCTCTCTCACTCCCAACAACTGGGGAAGATAGCTTCTCATCTTCATGAGGGAAATATCACGAGATCTCCCAGAAGTCTCAGGAGAAAGCCATGCCCACATAGAGGCTTCATTGGCTACTCAATGGCTATCTCCAGATTAACAGACTAGACTCCACCCCTACATTTCAATCATAAAATTAACATAAGCACATGACTGCCACACTCTGTACTGTTTTTCTGATATAAACCATCTTCATGAGGGCAAAGTGGTATCTCATTTTGGTTTTGGTTTGCGTTTCCCTAAGGAGGCCTGGTGACTGCTAACTGCAGGGTTGGTGGTTTGAGCTCACCAATCCCTCCATGGAAGAAAGATAAGATTGTAAGGATCCATAGTCTTGGAAACACTAAGGGAGCACTTTTACTCTATCCGGCAGGGTCTCCCTGAGTCAGTTGGCTTGGGACTGATTTACGAGTATGTGTCATATTGATGTGTTCTCCGATCCTGAACCACTGCTGTGTAAATCACTGGGAAAGTGTCATCCTTTCACGGAGTGTTGGACTTGGTGCTCTAGGCAGTCTTGAGTTGAGGGATTTTGCAACTAAAGGCAGCACTTGACTTAGGATGGGATTCCATGCTGATGACAGCATCCTAAGTGAGTTCTGAAACAAGTCAGATATCTTTTATGGCACAGTGGCTTGTGCTTATTTTTTTTTTAATCAGTATTTTTTTATAAATCTGATTGTGCTAGGCAGGTTGTCTAGAGAAACAAATCCAGTGACACTCATCTACGTTTAAGAAAGCTTTCTATCAAGAAGTATCTATATATCAAGAAGACATCCCACTCAGGTTCCTCAGTCCATCAGTCCCTCTGCAGGATCACATAGCTATGGGGCAGACACCGCAAGGGGACTTGGAATGCAGGAGGACACAGGCTGGTGGGTGCAGCGGTGTGGATCTAAGCTGGGGGGGTTGGGGGCAGAACGGGACATGGCAGGTGCCTGCAGCTCTCAGGGACATGGGGCTGCCCCTCAAAACCTTTCCTCCTTTCAAGGACCACTGTCAGGAGAGTGACGGGGCAGCCTATAGCAGGGGCAGATATTTATAAAAGCTTGTGTCTGAGAAGGGTCCCGTCTCCAAGATATATCTACAACACCCCCCCCCCCCCAACGCCACAGCAATTAAACAACCCAGTTACAAACCATGCACAAGACATTTCTCCAAAGCCTGTAAACAAATGGCCGCCTCAAGGAGATATGTTTTTGTTTCTCATCCCCAATATTGGGCCCAGCCCTCCATCTCTTGCTGGTGAGAGGAATGAGGCAGCCATGCAAACCACACTGACTCAAGGGTGTCAGAAAGCCCCTGCGGTGGGGCTAGACCTCAGACTGTGAGCACCGACCACCCACTGCCCGCCCTGAGACTCCCCTCTGCTGGCAGCAGCGGGAACAAGAGGGCCTCTGAAACCAAGCAGTGGTACAGCTGACCGGGTGGGATGTCTGCAGGCGAGGGGTAGCAGGCAGTGTGAGAACTCTCTGGAAATGATGTCAATTGCACAACGCCATCATTCTGCCAGCTGTGATTCTTTGTCTGGGCCGCCAGAGTATCCCAGGGTCATCTTAAAGGACCTTCGATGTAGAGAAGGCCAACTGTGGTCATACAGAAACGGGGAGCGTGGGGACCTGCATTGGTAGGCTGCCGCCACCTCCCCTTTACCTCTTCAGCTGGTGGAGGAGAATTCCTTCTTGGGACCGTAGGGCCACCCGCATGAGTGTGTCCCTCCTTTAAGACTCGAGGAATTTGCCTCAAGTCCTGAGAACTCTGCCTCCCCAGCCAGAAAACAAGCCTCCAAAGGGACTGTGCCCTTTGGACACGGGTGCAGTAGCCATGCTTACCGTTTGTGGAAGGGGGCTCTTGATGTCTTTGCTCAGATCCGAGTTGCCCGTGGGATGACAGGGGTAGTGCTTCAGGGGCGTACCCCTGTCCACAAGTGCCCAACCCTGGGCATCCTGACCTCGCCGCTCACTCTGACCCTGCCTTGTCTTTCAGGTGACCTGGGGAAGATGCTCCTGGCCGAGTCCCTCCTGGAGCAGTATTTGAAGGAGAACCACGCCAAGCTCCGAGACTCCATCCCTTTGCTGGGGAAGAACGAACCGAGGCTGATGGAAGCCAAGGACCATCTGAGCAGTATCTTTAGCCACGGGAAGCTGTTGGTGAGTCCGTGGCCCTTCCCCAGGCCGTTCCGTGACTTGAGTGCCAAGCCCCTGCTGGTGGCCTGACCCTGTGCCCTTAAGCACCGTCACCACTAGCCACCAGTGACGGCAATCGCTTGAAGTGCACCTTGATTCACAGGTGCCTGCAGTGGGAAACATTCACTGGGGTTCAAAGGCTTTGTGTGAAACAGAATGAAAACTGTCCGGAGTTTTCCATACTGACTATAAGGAGAAAGACATATATGTACATGTGTATGTATATATATATATATATATATATATATATATATATGAGGTATAAAAACCCAAACCACATCCACAACCATAGACTTTCTGCCCTCAGGTTGGTTCCTATTCATAGCTGCCCTTAACAGGACAGGGTTGAACTGCCCCGTGGGTTTCTGAGACTGTGACTTTTTGTGGGAGCAAAAAGCTCCCTCTTCCTTCTGAGAAGTAGCTAGCTGTGGTTTCAAACTGCTGACCTCATAACGAGTAGCTCAATTCATAACCATCTTCGCCACCGGGGCCATGACTCTGTGTGGGGTTTTCCTCGCTGTCCATCAGCATGAGAGCAGGCAGTCTCATCTTTCACCCCCAGAGCAGATGGTGGGCTTGAACCGCCGGTCTCAAGGTGAGCCGCCCCGGACCCAACCCAGAGCCTTACTGGATGACCTAAAACCTGCTTCACATGAATTTCATCCATCTTTGTCATTTCTAACACGACTGCTGGGAAGTTGACAGTTAGCGATGGGGTGACATTTCTGGCTCATTTCTGGGGTCACTTGCATCTGCTGGACAGGTCTGGGTGGACCTTCTGTGTCCCTGGTACTTTGGCTCTTAGGGGGTCCCAGGGAGCTACAACGACTCCAGCATGCATGTCGGGTTGGCTGTTGACAACAGAGCTGAATAATAAGGCACATCCATGGGACTTGGTGGAGCACCTACTGTGGGTGAGGTGTGGAAGAGAATAATAAAAGCAAAAGGGAAAACAAGTTGGGAACCTAGTAGGGACCCCAGAGGTGCTCCATGGAGCCGAGCTCCACAGCTGACCTTCAGAAGCAGACGGCTGGCCTGGACCTTGGGGGCCTGTGGGTAGGATAGGCATGGGCCTTTGTTTAGCAGCTGAGTGTTCAGTCACTTGTGCCACGATGGGGACTCGGGGAAACGGTTCCAGCTTCTCCGGGCACAGTCTGCACACTCCCAGGGGTCTGGTCAGAAGTGCCAATTCTGAATCAGTGTCTGCCCTCTGACCAGCCCTCCGGTGACTCGGGTACACCACAGAGTGTGGAGGCCCTCAGGATGGAGGGAGGTGAGTAGAGACCTCAGGAGGTAGTGATTTCTCCAGAGATGCTCCAGGGCGGTGTGTTCACTGATGGATGATTTGATCGGGTCAGGAGTCTGTGCTTTCAGGGCAATAAAGCCCTCTAGCACAGACTTTCTGTCACTTCAGTGGGGAAGGTAAGTCCTATCAACAAGTAAATCAAAAAGTAAATGTAAACCTAACGCACGTCACAGGGGTGGTTGTGCGAAGGGGGAAGTCATACGGGCCTGGTTAGGGAACCCTCGGGGTTCATGGTGTGCAGCCTGAATGCTGGGCTGGGGGTGGCAGTGTCACACAGGGAGAGGCCCCGTCCTCCCGGAGCCCTCCTGCAGCCCTCCTGCAGCCCTCCCAGCCCAGGAAGCACTGTAGGTGCCAAGTGAAGCATTCCTGCAGGAAACCGGAAGCAGGAGCAAAGGGGGAGGGAGACAGAGTGCTTACCTGTCAGACTCAGAACCATAAAACTGGGCGTTCGAAGCACAAGCAGGCAGCTCTTTGGGAGAAAGAGGAGGCTTCCCCGGAGTCAGGGTGCCGGCTCAGAAGCCCATAGAGGCAAGTTGTCCCCTGCCGGCATCAACTCTGGAGGGCAGTGAGCGATAGGGACATGCTGAGTCATCAGGTTGTAAAGGTATTTGGGGACCAGAGAGTGAGGCATGGAAGGCCCAGCCCTAAACTGGGTTTGCTCCGTGCACGGTGTGGAGGTTGAGGGGAGAGGGTGCCATGTACCGGGAATCTGCTGAGGTTCCAACTCGGTGACCCAGGACAGAGGAGAACCGCCATGTCCAGTGGTTTGTCAGCCAGAACTTCCTTCCAAGTTGAGTCTGAACTGTTAGCCTTTGGCTAGGAGCTTGACCGTTGTGGCCCCAAGGAAGCCTTCTTGTTTTTGCTGTCTCCCCTCCTCGCCCCACCTCACCTACCAGGATCCCTGTGGTTCAGACAGTTCACATTGGGTTCAGCTACTTGACCTTGCACATGTCCTTTGACCTCATGGCCCCTCTTGTTCTTCATCTGCCAATTGAAAGGGCTGGACTCCATGGATAGGTTCCAAGCTTCTTTCCATCAACTCCCCCCACCTTAATTATTTCTGGTAGAATCCATTCTGTTTTTTCAAAACAGTGGTGTATGCATATGATAAATAAAAATATTTTTTCCTACCCTTACCCGATTAAAAAAAATTCAACCAGTAAACAAGTATTTAAATACCAAATAAAAGACGGGGCATGCCTCTGCAGCCCCCGGCCCACCCCCACTCCTGCTGAGCAGGGCTTGCCCATGACAGAGACCCTGACCTCCCGGACACTCTGGAAACCTCCCTGGCGGGGTCACAGGAGGTCTCCGCACCAACCTTTCACTTGACATCATTTCTCAGCGCTCCCTCCATGCCAGCCCCTCACTCTGCACGCTGGCTTAATGACCTCAGGTGTAATGTGTGGGGAGTGGTTTTGTCTGCCAAGCTAGATGCCCTGGGGGCAGAGTGGGTTGCCTACTGCGCTGCTAACCACAAGGTCAACAGTTCAAACATACCTGGCCTCTCCATGGGAGAAAGCCGAGGCTTGCTGCTCCAGTAAAGATTTAGAGTGTGGGAAACCCCACGGGGCGCTCCACTCTGCCCTGAAAGACTGCTCTGGGTCTGAATTAACTGGATGCCAGCGAGTCTGTGTGTTTGTCTGTCTGTCTGCCACGCACAGTCCCGTTAGTATGCAGCAGGTTTACCAGGGTTGATGGGTCAGACACACCCAGAGGACCCCACTCCATGGAGAACTGCCCAGTGCCTCTGAGGCACATCGCTGGTTTCCAGTGCAGAGCCAAGCACTGGATGCCGACCAGGCACAGTACAGCCTTCATGGAATTCCCTCTCCTACCCCTGGAAGTCAGGCTGTGTCTCCAGGTAAAAGCTGACACTTCAAACCTTGAGTCGCTTTGAGGGAATGAGGAAGAGAGGTCGAGGGCAGGGGGTCCTGGGATCCATCTGAGGGCCTGTGAGGGCCTTTGGGAGTCCATTCTGGGAATGCTAATGAAAACAAGCCACTTGCCCTAACCTCCCTAATCCAGGGAGTGCCAGGCATTGCCTAATAGTCACCCAAGATGGCACCCCCGTCCCCAGGTGAAGAAACTGACCTGAGGCAGTTAAGTCACTTAGCCACGCACCACAGAGCAGGTGCATAACTCAGGGCCCGGCTGGTTAACTGCTAGACCCCAAGCTGTATTGTCTTTTAACACTTTTTTAAATCAGATCTATCTATCTATCTATCTATCTATCTATCTATCTATCTATCTATCTATTTTTTCTTCTTCTCACTTGCTGCCTTCTAAAACACTGGAGAGGAAATAAAATAATGACTCAGACACTTTAGAAGTCTTTCCTCTCCTGGCCTCACTTTTCCCCCGGGAGGGAGTCAATGTGACGCCCGTTCTTCTCTGTCTACTGGCAGAGGCACTGAAGCCCAGGAAGACGGGGCGACATGCCAGATCTGCACACAGACATCGTCCCGGACCAAGAACGCTTTCCCTTAGGTGCCCAGCCCCCCACAGCCTGCTCCCTGCTGTTGAACCTGTACGACCGTGATGGCCCTGTCGAGCAGAGTAGAACCGTTCCTGTGGGTGTCCAGGGCTGTCAGTCTTTTCGAGAGTAGAAAGCGTCATCTCTCTCCCATGGAGTGGCTGGTGGTTTCGAACTCCTGACTCTGAGATTCGCCGGTGGACACGAAACCCATTATTATGTCACCAAGCAAGGACAAAACTAAAAAAAAAAAAAAAGCCCTCAACTACAAAGCCATTTCATCTCCTCTTGCCATCAGTCCCTAAGACCAAGCAGCAGGGGACTGGACCTTCCGGTTGAAGGCCGCCTTGTCAACGTAGCCATTGAGCTGTCGGAGTCACCAGTGGGTTTCCCTTCATCCCGCTCACCCCAGGCTGGTGGAATCTGCCCTTGTTCCACACCACCCGTCACACCCTGTCATCCACCCTCAAAGGCGTCCTTCTGAGCGGAACTGCCCTTTCCCCTCTTTGTAGTAGAACCAAGTAATAATCACAATTGCTCATACCCTGCAATTTATCTAGCTCCTGTCTCCAGAAAAGTTCAAAGCTCCTTCCTGGACTTTGCCGCCCTCTGCTCTTGGCAGGGCTGTGGTGGTGGGGCCGAGTGGGCGGTGAGCGCTTGCCCGCACCTGGCCCGAGCAGCGAGGACCTGTGCCCAAAGCTTGAAACCCGTGTGGGAGCGGGTGACCTCTTTGGGGAGTCCCAACCAACACACCGGGGCTGGGTGGGTGCTAGAATTCTTTCCCACTGGGAGGGAGCCTCCGAGGAGGTGGTGGGTGGGCCTAGGGGGGACTCCAGAGGATGGAAGGGGGAAGCTGTTGTAGGTTTGGGGCCTTTGAACGGAGGCAAAGGAGAAGGGAAGGGTAGTTACAAAAGCCAACAAGACCAGTTTCCCAGGGGTCTGGCCCTGCCTGCTCCAGCCCTCTTAATTGGCTTCTGAGAAATGAATAGGGGGGAGTGGTGGAGGACCCCAGACTGAGCTGTGCTGAGGAGCCCAGAGCCAGGTGCCCAGAGCCAGCCCCGCAGGTGAGTTGCACAGGATGGAGGTGGGGCATGGGAGCAGTCTGTGGAGCTGGCAGGGCCAGCCCAGACCCACTCCAGGCCTCCTGGCCATAGACCCACCCCCACAGGGCTCTGGCTAAGAGCAGTGTCCAAGCCAGGGTGGCGTGACCAGGTAGACCAGGCCTCCTCTGGCCTTTCAGAGAGGTTCTGAGAGCCCTTGAGTTGGGTGGAGATGGGGGCTTGAGCCGCACTTAGGAAGGGGGCGGGGGGAGGGAAGAAGGCATTTTTGGCATCTTCACTTCTGAACTTTCCCCCACTCCTGACTGAACTCTCCCCTACTCCTGATAAGACAAGAGGCCCAGCGGCCTTCTCATTTCCTGCCTGTCCCAGGTGGTGCTGGGTTCTGCCCTGCCAAGGTCCCATGCTGGCCATGGACTGGGGGCTGCCCCAGGGGCTTCAGGTACAGACCTCTCATATGCATGGACAAGACCCTCTTAGCACATTAAAGACCGGATATTTTAAAATCAGGACGTTAAAAATCAAGCAACTCAATCAATGTGAAGGGGTGGGGAAGTAGTGGAGATCCCATCTACAAGTCCACACATTAAAGGCCGGATAAACTTGGGACCCGTCCGCAACGTGTTAGGTGTGAACACAACACATCCCAGTGTTGAAGGAGCGCCTCTGACGCTGTGGGTTAGGCTCTGGCTTCTAACCACAAGGTCGGTGGGTCCAATCCACCCTTGACTCGGCAGGAGAGAGACGAGGCTGTCAGTTCCCATTCAGATTGAGGGCCTGGGAAACCCCGAGTAGGGGCCCCTGTGAGTCAGAATCTCCCCGAAGGCAGCGCATAGGGTTTTCATGATGAGCCTGTAATGTTCCACTTGCATTCTTCAAGAGGCCCCACAAAGTGCTCAAGCTTTGGGCCTCCCCAAACGTCGACTCTGCCCACCAGTCCCCAGCCCCTGAGCCCCTCCCTTCCTAAGTGCCTGACCTCCTGGGATGCAGGTGTCACCAGAGCCTGCGGGGGCCATCAGGATGGGGAAGGATAGGGCTCAGCACGAAGTTGCCCAGAGTTTTGTTGGGAGCAGAAGACAGCGCAGGAAACAATGGAGGGCTCGTGCAAGAGTTTGTAGAGAGGCCCTGGGGTGACCACCCAGGGCTGGAGGGAGAAGGGATACAGCAGCCTGAGCTGGCTTGTCCAAGAAGACATGGAAGGGGGGGTGTGTGTGGTGAAAGTGGAGTGAGGGGAACGTCTAGCACAGCGGTTCTCAACCAGTGGGTCGTGACCCCTCTTTCACAGGGTTGCCCGATTCATAATAGTAGCAAAATGACAGTGATGATGTCTCAATGAAAGCGATTTTATGGTTGTGGGGTTGGGGGGGCGGGGGGGGAGGTCACCACCTCACGAGGACCTGTATGGCCTCAGGGAGGTTGAGAACCACTGGTCTAGCAGGTTCGTAGGTCCTGGCTGCGCAGGGGTGCTTCTCCCGGCACTGCCTGGAGTGGGCCAGGAGCCTGCTCACTGGGTCCTGTGTTTGCAGCCGCAGTACCTGCGCGAGGCCATGCTGATCCTGGGCAAGCTGCACTACCTGGAGGGCTCCTACCGGGACACCATCAGCATGTACGCCCGGGCCGGGCTCGACGACATGTCCGTGGAGAACAAGCCCCTCTACCAGATGCGACTGCTGGCGGAAGCCTTTGTCATCAAAGGTAGCTGCTGTGGGACCCCTCACCTCACCCTCACCCTGGGCTTGTCACCCCATGGGAGCCAACTAGTCTCGCTCTTAACCTCCCCTGACCCCCCCCCCCAGGGGCCTGGAGCAAGGGGCAGCCATGGGACAGTGGATGCTGTGGACGGTGGATCTGGAGGGGTGATGATCTAGACCAGGCGTGCTCAAACTATGGCCCGTGGGCCACATGCGGCCCGCCAAGGACATTTATCCAGCCCGCCAGGTGTTTTTGTTGCCGCTGGCTGTCCAGCATAGTAGCTAGCTCATCCCGGACCCATAGTGAATTTGTTCATTATTTTTTTTGGGGGGGGGGGGCATCACTGCTCTCCGGTGATGGGAGTAGGAGGCCCAGCCCCACTGCTGGAATTGAACCTCCGTCCCAGTGGGCCGCAATCCCGCGCACAACCACTACGCCACCGGGGCTCAGCCCTGTTCATTGTTTTTGTTGTTGTTTGTTTGTTTGTTTTTTAAATAGAGTCCAGCCCTCCAATGGTCTGAGGGACAGTGAACTGGCCCCCTGTTTAAAAAGTTTGAGGATCCCTGACCTAGATGGTCAATCCCAGTGGGCACTTAAGCCCTGGCCAGCCAGGTTGGATACCAGTCCCTCTAGTACACTCCAGCTGAGTGGCCAGTGCCTGGCAGAGACGCTGGCATCCCTTCTCTCCCAGCTTTGTGCCTTTGGACAAATGACTGCTTCACCTTTCTCAGCCCCAAAGTCTGGATCTGTAGACTGGCCTGACGGCCTGGCAAGGGCCTTTTCACCGCCAAGAGCAATCAGCGGGGCTGCGCCACCAGCATGAGAGAGGCCTGCAGAAATGGGCACATCCGGCTGGCTGTCCTTGGGTGCTGTGATCAGGTTGGGGATATGCCGGGTCAGAGGAGTCCCCAGGGTGTGGGCACTCTGGCAAGGGACACACAGGGCAAGTGCTTTAGATGTTTCCCCAGCAGGACAGTGGATGGGGCCCTGCATGTGCTGAATGTCAGTAGAAGCCCCACCCCAGACAGGCACCCCTTCCCTCGATGTGCAGATCAAAGAGCCTGGGGCAGGTAGGCCTTGCTGACCGTGAGGTCCCAGAGCCACTCTGCTCAGAATGTTGCCAGGGATCTTGGATGTTTGACCAACTCCCGTTCCCAGCACAAAGCCGCCCGCAGGGAAAGGCCCAGAAATGCAGATGTCTATGTAGCACGGGGTCTGCGCCACCCTCCTTTCTGTCACAGCTGGAACGTTCTCCCCGTCCGATGTGTGGGGAAACCGAGGCTCAGAGGAGTTCAGTCCCTCTGACTTTGGTCTTGAGGATCTCCCCCTCCCTTTCCGCCCCCCCCCCCCAACACACATCTCCTCTGGGTCCCCATGGGGTGGCGGTGACATCTGTACCGAGCAGACCGTCTCCTGGCCCTGTTACGATGTTTGGGTTCTTTTTCGGTACAATGGCGAAAGATGTCCAACAGCCCGTTTGCCATTTCCCTCATCCCCCTGTGTACAATTCGGGTCCTTGATGTCATGTCCTTTAGGTTGTGCAGACATCCCCCTCAACCTATTCCCACGCTGCCCGGTCCCCCGTAGCGGAGACCCCCAGGCAGTGATGCCCCTGGGCCGCCCCTCACTGCCCTGGTAACCGCTGACCCTCCCTAGTGGGCTTCTTGAGGCTGGTCTGTCCATCCCTGTGTTCTTACAGCGCTCTCTCCTTTGAACAGTTGCTCTTTCCGCCCGGGAAACCCACCTCGCCATCCTATGGGGAGGAAGGTGTCCTTCTGGGATGACCCGGTCTGTGTGTGTGTGTGTGTGTGTGTGTGTGTGTGTGTGTAGGGGGTGTCCGTTCCCCTTTGCTCTCTCACCACCCCCCTCTGCTTCCCCAACACAGACCCATCTCAGGGGTGACCTTCCCCGGGCTTGATCCTGGCTTGGGTTTCTGTTTCAGTTCTTCTGCCTGTCAACCGGCTCAGGCCATGCTGTCCCCTCTCTCCCGCTCTCTTCCCTCTCCAGCATGCCTCCAGCTTCTGGGGACGCAGCCCAGGTGTGCCCAGGTCCTGCAGGGGAGGTAAGGAGCCCAGCGCCCGGGCCACTCACTGCCGCGTGCGCTCCCTGCCCCACGGTGACCGGTGACCGCACGCAGCCTGTGGCCTGCCTCCTCTCTGCCTGTCCCCTGTCCTGATTGCACCTGCCCAGCCTGCTGAAGTCTCCGTCCCTGCGTGTGCTTGGGGCGCTGCACGTGGCTGCCGGGGGTGCATGATGCCGGGTGCCCTGGGTGCCCAGAGCCGCTGGGCCTCTCCTTGCAGAGAGTGAGGTGGGGCCCTACCCGGAGGGGGCGGGACGGCAGGCGGTTGGTCCTGAGGATGTTTTATGAGTGGGTGATGGTGGCAGCAGGGAGTACCAGGAGTTCACCGGCAGGCTTCGTGTGTTAAGCCCTGCCTCCCTGCCGGGTAGGCGCTCACAGAATCTGCACGGTCACTCCGGGTAACTGTCACCCCGAGAGCCCGAGGTGGGGGCTGGTGTGAGCGACCCCCTGGAGGTGGTAGAGACGGCCCCCAGAGCTTGTAAACCCACCCCAGTGCTGCTGCTCAGACGTGGGGACCGCAGAGAAGTGTAGCGCTGATCTAAGCTGGGCAGGGGCCAGGGGAAGCAGCTCCCTGGAGCCTCCTGGAGGTTGGACTAGAACTCTCCACCCTGAGTCAGCCTGGCTTTCAGTTTCTGGCTCTCTCCGATTCCACTGTGAAGTCTGACTCACCCGCTTGGGAAGATGCCTCTGGTCACGTGGTCGGCCCACAGCCTCCCTTCCCGTTTTCTGGTGGAGGCTGCTCTGAGGTTGCATTTGGACACGGAGTCGGGGCCTCAGGCACACCCAGCTGGAGGAGGAGCTCTGGCTGATGGCAGCTGAGCCGGCCACCAGGCCCTCCCGAACTCCTGCCAAGGGCTCATTGAGGGCCTTAAACCCCAGCCCTGCGACTTGAGAGCAGGCCTGGTGGAAGCAGTCTCCACCCGTGTCTCCAGGGCGTTGGATGTTGTATGTGATGTGTCGGTGTTAGTCCGGGTGGACTAGAGAAATCAATTCCGAAGCACACATATGTTTATAAGGGAGAGGTTTGTATACAAGAGGAATGGAACATTGAGAAAACATCCCAACCCAGTCCAATCCAAGCCCACAAGTCTGATATTAGACCGTCTGCCTCATACCAGTCTATAGAGTCTTCTTCAGCTTCACCAGGCACATGCAATGATGTCAAATGCAGGACAATAACAGGCCAGTGGGTAAGAAAGTCTTAGGATCCAGTGGTGTTGTTAGCATTTCAGCACTGGCAGGGGCCTCTCTCTGGCTTCTCAAGCATCTCAGCACTGGCAGGGGTCTCTGTCATGGCTTTTCCAACTTCAGAGGTCTGGTTCCTTCAGGGTAAGCCCATGTGGCTTCTCCTCCGGTATGTCTCACAGGGAGTCAGCCTTGTGTCTTGTCAGTAGAATGGCTCCAAGGGACTCAGGAGTGAGTGTCTCACCTCCAAGGGGGAAATACAGCTGGATTTCCCAGAATTCACAGGAGAAAGCCATGCTCACACAGAGGTCTCATTGGCCATCTCCAGATTGACAGGCTAGACTCCACCCCTACACTCTTAGTCCTCAAAATGACATCAGGGTAGGTGACTGCCACAGTGCCTATGTGTCTGTTTGCCGGTGGTGGTGGGCCTTAGTTTCTTTCGGTAAGTCGAGTCCGTTTGTTCAGAAATAGCATGGAAACCCCAGATCTTTCAGAGGTAGAAATCTGGAACGCCCTCCTCTCTCCACGGGCTGCCCAGATTGAGTGGCCCCAGGAGGCCCTGCAGGGACTGAGAACTGGAGCATAGCAGTGGGAGGTGGCCTCGCCCCGTCCGAGAGGAAGAGTTCTGATGGTGACAGACAGTCCCAGGCGACTTGATCAAGTTAGAGTCCTCGATTTACCCCCTGCTCCTCTGTCTCTCCCCACCCCCCCCATGCCCACTGCAGCTGTCATCGTGACCGCCTTCCTCTTGATCAGGCCTCAAACACAGCGTGAATCCTCTATGCCTCTGTTTTCCTAAACCTCCTTTCCAAAATGGAGCTAAAGTCCCACCACCTGATGACCCTCTTCTCCACAGGCCACTGCCACCCTGCCCACTCCAACACGGCAGAGCAGGGATTCTCCACCTTGCCAATGCCGCCACCCTCTCAGGCAGTTCCTCATGTGGTGGCAACCCCCAACTATGACTTTATTTTCATTGCTACTTCATCACTGTCATTTTGCTACTGTTATGAATCGTCACTATCTGGTAGGCAGGCTGCATTGTCATTGTTACAAATTGAAAAATCATTAATCACAAAAACAATATATAATTATGTATCGTGAAGTACTTATTCCTCATGACGAATCACTGGAATTTTGTCTTGAAGCATGGTGTAGCATG
The DNA here is from genome assembly GCA_004026705.1 of Nesogale talazaci. Taxonomy (NCBI): domain Eukaryota; kingdom Metazoa; phylum Chordata; class Mammalia; order Afrosoricida; family Tenrecidae; genus Nesogale; species Nesogale talazaci. Next base: position 22,502 of record PVJH01021429.1, on the reverse strand, counting down.
GGTAACAGTCTTCACACTGGTGACCCTTAGGGGGTGTATCTGCATGTGGGTGGCCCCACCTGGAGAGGGATAGAGGAGCCGTGTCTTAGGTGACCCTGTGAAAGGGTTGTTTGACCCCGAGAACCAGTATTGTAGGGGCTCTGAGGCTGTACACCCTTAAAGGAGCAGAAGCCTCCTCTTCCTCCCAAAGAGTCGCCAGAGGATTCAAACCACTAGCCTTTTGGTTTGCAGCCCAGCACCTAATCCACAGTGCCACCATGGCTCTTCAAGTCCGCAGGCTCCAGGTAATTGATCTCCTGCCCACCGCTCTCCCCTTCTGCCGCCCACCCCACCCACACAGCAGTCACAGTCACCTTCCAAAGCACAAGACTCTCATGTCTCCCCCCACACCCCCCACCCCCCAACCCCCCCCCCCACACACACACACACACTGACATGGAGTCC
>PVJH01021429.1:0-21958 GCA_004026705.1 Nesogale talazaci | reverse complement strand
ATGGGGCACAAGAGAGGTCACCACAGGTCAGAATGGGTTCAACGGGCGGGCCCTGCGGCTTGGTTTGGGGAAGGCAGGCGGCCTGAGCTGGGGACCTGCAAGCACTCACGCCAGGGCCCTGGGGCTGGGCTCGGCGCAGGAATTCTCAGCTGTCAAAGTCTCAGGAGCAATGTTCCAGCAATGTCTCTGTTCTGCTTGAGAGGGCCTGTCGGGCGTCCTGCGCTGGGGGCAGGGGGGTGGGGGGGAGGTTCTGGTCCCGCAAACCCTACAGGGTCGTCTTGAGGTGGAAGCAACTCAGTGACATGGGTTGGGGGCCCGGCCTGGTGGCACAAAGGGTTAAGTTCTGGTGGCTCACAGAGGGAGGTGGTTGTTTCCAGCCCCCAGCCACTCTGTGTGCTCCATGCAGGTGTGCCGCCTCAGGACCCCCGGCCCAGTCTCCCCCGTCCTGAGTGGGATCCTGGTTTGGGTGCAGTCCACTCTTGCTGGCTTGTCGGACCTCCAGGTTGGATTTCTTCCCCCTTTTGGCCTTCATATATAAAAATGTGCTGTAATGACTCTCCTTGAAACTAAAAATTGGGTGTGTGTTTTTTTAATTGAAAAACAGGATAAAATTCTCAAAAGTGGAGTCACCAGATTGAAAGTTGTGTGGCATTTGGAGGCTTTGGGCCATGGTGCTAAAAGGTCCCCCTTTTTTTTTTCCTTCATTAATTTTTTTTTTTTAAGCATCTATTTGACAGACCTAGAGCAGTTACTTTGTGCTCTCAGGTTTTCTGCAGATGCAAGAGAAAATGTCCTCGCGCTTTCTGTCTGTCTGCTGTGGCAGCCATGATTGAATAGGGGAATACAGTTTAAAAAAGCATATTTTTTTTAGTGTTCATTTGTGAGCATGGTTTGAGAGCAGTCTTCCCACTTGGCCTCACCATTCCCTCCCTGCAGCCTGGAAGAAGGAGGGACTTGCTCTCTTTCTCTCCCCCCTCACCCACCCCATGCCCTCTGCCTGATGGGTCCCTGGGACAGAGCAGTGGCAGGGGAAGTCGGAGCCCTCGGCTCCCAGGGTGGGGCTCTGGGACTTGGTGAGTCAGCTCGGCGGGAAGCCTGCCGTTCCGCCCTGGGCAGCGCCCATCCACATGCTTCCAAACTGCCAGTTCAGAGTGAATGCCAAAGCAGATTGTTTAAAGCGGAACTGTTGAGAATGGTTGTGCAATTCAAAGAAAGCATTCTGCTGGGCATTTTGTACTGCAAGTTGTCCGCACAGGAACGGTTGAGTTGGTGGAGATGTCGCTGTCCGTATTCTCAGCAATCACAAAATAAATCAAATGTACAAAGGCTCAGAAGGAAGAGGCAGAGCTCTGGGTGTCTTTGTGGGAAAGACACCTAGTGCCGCTGGGAACGCAACCCGGCTGGACGGGGCTGGGACACAGCCCCTGGCATCCCTCAGCATCTGGTGCCGTGATCGGGTCACGGGGGCCAGTCTGTCTGACTGGAAGGTGGAGGAACTGCAGGATCAGAGTCCCTGGGGTAGGTTTCAGGTCAGGTCCACGTGGACAGGAGGCTGGCCCTTCTTGTCAATCCAAGAGCAAATAAAGGTGAGAAACAGATAGCCAGCTGTGGCCTCTGCTTAGGAAGAGCCTTGGCAGTCCAGGAAGTTCCTGGTCTCCTGTCTGTCAGAAGGTATTTTGACAGAAGGACAAGCATAATGAAAAGCTCCCGCATTTGGATCACTCAACTCCCGGGACTCACAATTGCTTCCTTTCCAAAATGCATGAGCACCTCGGGTTGCATAGCGTACGAAGCCAAAATCACATGATTCCACTGATGGGACAAATGTGAGCACTCACGTCACCGTCCCCCACCCCCACCCCCCTCTGTCCAGTAACTCCGGGAAGGTTCCTGTCTCTGGATTCACGCCACCTTTCTTTGAGCATCATGTCGTTGGAAGCACAGAATGTCCTCTCTGCTCCCCCGGCTGCTTTTACACAGTGCACATTACCAGAGTCCTCCATGTTGTGCCTATCTGACTTATCCGTTCTCTGACCTCTTCGTGTTCCCCTTGTGTAATTATATCACATATTGCTTATGAATTCTCCAAGGACCGCTTTCTAAACTTTTTTTTTAATGGAGGAGGAGAGGCCCCGCTGTGTTCTACGCTCAGTGTGAATGGGCATGCTCGTTGGGTTACTTACCAGCCCCCACGCTGCCCTGGGGGTGCAGAGGTGAACCGGAAATATCAGAGGTGGTGTTTACCGAGTGTTCCACTGGCTCAGAGTTAGGGATGCTTAACCTTCATCTGGAAGGCTGACGATGATTTTACTTTGAGCTTTCAAGGAGGAGGGGTCTTTAGACTCTTTGGAGAACTATGTGGGGAGGGGCCTGATGGGAAAAAGGAGGGCTGGAGCCCAGGGAAGGTGGTGGGCCCACAGGGATTCACCACTTTGCTGTGGCCAGTGTACAGGTTGCTGAGTACTGGCAGCTTGAACCTTCTGGGTCCCTGGCATTGCGCCTCTCAGTTCCAGGCCCAGATGTGGGACAGGATGGAACCTAGCAGGTGTGCTTCTCTTTGGGGGGTGGGGGAGGGCATGTGGAAGCCTTGTTCAAATAAATCTCCTCTGTGAAATTGACTGCATTCTCCTGCCACCTGCAGTTGTGTGTCTGTCCGCGCTTCCTGCAGTAGATAGGCCACTGTCATCTGGGAGTGAGCAGCTGGGCTGGCGTCTCCATCCTTCTTTCTGCATCAGCTCCTCTGCTTCCGCCCGTGCCCTGCCCACCCCTCCACCCCCCGACACCCCACCTCGCTCTGTCCTGTGCTCCGAGGATCTCTTCCCTTCTGGTCATGACTCATTTGGCAGGACGCCTGTTGTCACTTGGTGACCTGGGCAACAACTCTGTGTGTACATTGAGCAAACTCCGTTCTGTGCCCGCCTCCCCCAGCCTTTGGACCCAATTACACCCCTGCCCGACCGAGGGCAGGGTCACCAGGCCTCCTGAGTCGGAAGCTAGCCAAGAAGAACCATCTGAACTCCTTATATCCGCAGCGCACGCTGCGCCTCGCCAGACACGACCGGGCTTGCCGGGTTTTCAGCCCGCTGGCCCAGGCTCAAGTGCCCTCTGTGTGCCAGGTGGTAGAAAGGTGACTGGGACCCGATCGGTGCCTTTAAGCAGCCCTCAGCCTTGTTAGACACGGACGTGGACTAGTCGGTATGGGAATGTGGCCTAGGGCATTTCAGCAGCCATGTTCAGCACGGGCTCAGCAGTCAGCTGCTGTGAGAAGACCAGGGGTTCACAGCCGCTCGTCTCTCTGCAGGTGAGCGCGGTGGCACTCTGCATTCCTGGTACCCCTATGGAGTGCTCTCCCTGTCACCTTGAGTCCAAACCAACCGGGTCCCCACGGTGGAAAGGGTGGGCAGTGACACCCGGTCTCCCTGGGGGAGCTTCGAGGAGCAGTGCCACTCAAGGGCCAGTGACTTTGTAAGTGAGCAGTCATTCCGGGTGGACTTGGAGCCCTGGCTTCCTAGTGGTCATGCATTGGCCTGTGTGACCCTCAAGCTCAGCAGTTCAAAACTACCATCCACTCCGAAGGAGAGCGATGGGGCCCTTCTATACCAGGCCTTCTATATACAGTGACAGTCTCAGAACACCACGGGGGCAGTTCTAGCTTGTCCTCGCACGTCACTGTAAGTCAGCATCCACCCAGTTTGGGTCCGTTCGGTTTTTGGTTTGTGTGAGTGCCGGTGGGGCAGTGGGAGCCCAGTTGGGGAGACCGCACCCAACATAACAGTTGAGAAGGGGAGGTAGCTGTGGATACAGAAGGGGGGGGATGGTGAGGGGTGAAGTGGGGAAGTGTCAGAGACAGGGTTTTGGAAGGCCCAGTATGTGCACCATGTAGCAGCAGGGACCGCTGGGTGGGGTGGGGGTGGGGGGTGGTTCTGCAACGATGGTCCAAAAGGATCTCTGTGGCCCTCATGTACTTGTGTCAATTCAGGATCGGGATGTAAGGGTAGAGTCTAGCCGGGAGATAGCCAATGAGGCCTCTGTGTGGGCATGGCTTTCTCCTGAGAATTCTGGGAAGTCTTGTGGTATTTTCTCTATTGGAGGAGAGAGACTAGACTGAGTCTCGGAGATGACGACAAACTACGGACAAGACGAGATGACAGCATGCCGATCGATCCTGATTCCTGGAGAATGGAGGAGCCGGAGGACAGGCCACATGGGCTTGTCCTGATGGAGCCAAACCTCTGGGGTGGGAGAAGCCACGTAGAGACTCCTGCCAGTGCTGAAATGCTTGGAAGGCCACAGGGAGACCCCTGCAAGCGCTGAGATGCTTCTACTGTCACCTGACACAAGACTCTGCACCCACTCTCTTGTGATTGTCCTGGTGTCACTGCATGTGCTTCGTGAGTTGGAAGGAGGCTTTATAGACTGGTATCGGATATATGGGCTGATATCAGACTTGTGACTTTGGACTGGCCTGGGTTGGGATGCTTTCTCAATGCTCCATTCCTCTCGTGTATAAACCTTTCCCTTAGAGCCAGGTGCGTGTTTATGAATTTGTTTCTCTAGTCTGCCCGAACGAACACAATCTCTCTGGGACCAGAGTGTAGGATGGATTTGGGCCAAGCGAGGCTGGAGGCAGAGAGGCCACTTAGGAGACAAAGCGTGAAATGGGGGGCGGAGCGATTTGAAACATTCTGGGTATTGCAACTACAGGGTAGGGAACACTTGGGGATTGTATCTGCCATCCTTCCCAGGTGCTCCTCTCACCTGTGGTCACGTTGGCATGATTCACAGCGACCCTACGTAGAGCAGAATGAAGCTTGTGCCGTCGTCATCGTCATGAGTGGTGGGATGTTCCAGTCCGCTGTTGGGATTTGTGTCAAGCCGTCTCACAGAGGGGTTCCCCTTGTTTCCAACCCAACACCATGTCCCTGTCTGCCCCGATGATGGACACAAAGTAATCCAGCCCAAGTCTGGCGCCCAGGGCCTGTAAGGAACATTCTGATTGCCTTTGGCCTCTCTTCTGGTGGTTAACGGCATCGTGAGCATTCTATGTCAGGACCACGATCCGTGAAGTATGGTGTGGGGCCCAGAGGTGCAAAAGACCTCCTTCCATTTTCCATTGGGAACCCTCAGTACAGAAAGAGGTACGGTGCCCACCACTCAGCTCTCTGTCCGTTGCGAATCACAGAAGCATAACAGGGACCCAAATAAGTTAAAAAAAGAAAAGTCTGGGGCAGGATTTATTGATGTGCTGGAAATTTCAGGGAATAGAGCTTTAGGCAGAGCTGAATGTAGGCGCTCAAACCGGGGACTGTGTTTAGGAATCTTGCTTGAGTGGCTTCCAATCATAGTGACCCTGTGGACCACAGAGGGAAGCACTTGCTGGCCCTGTTCTGTCCTCACGATTACTGCTACATTGGAGCCCACTGTTGAAACCACTCTGTTAAACCATATTGTCAAAAATCTCTCTCTCTTTCACTGCCCCTCCACTTTACCAAACATGATGCCCTTTTCCAGGGCATCTTCTCTGCTTCTCAGGGCTATCTTCTGACCAAATGTCCAAAGTGCACCAAAGAAGTCTCCCCACCCTTGCTTCTAAGAAGCATTCCGGCTGTACTTCTTCCCAGACAGATCCGTTTTCTCTCTTGGCAGTCCACGGTATGTTCAATATTCTTCACCAGCCCCATAATTCAAATACATCCTTTCTCCTTTGGTCTTCTCTACTCTGTGTCCAACTTCCACATGCCTATGAGACGACTGAAAAAGCTCTCATTTCAGTGAGACACACTGGAGTCCTCAAAGTGACCCTCTTTGCTTTTCAACCCGCTAAAGAAGTCTGGTGCGGCAGAGTTATGCGGGGCAATGTATCATTTGACCTCCTGACTGCCGCTTCCATGAGTACTGATTGGGGGTCCACGCAACACAAGATCCCGTCTATTCCCCGTCATTCATGATGCCGGCTGTGAGGATGTGGGTTTTCTTTATACTCAGTTGCGATACATATTGAGGACTCTAGTCCTGGGTGGTCATTTGCAAATACTTCAGGTCAAGAAAGGTTGTCTTCTGCATATTGCAAGTTGTTAATACACCTCCACCCCCGATGCCACGCTCTTCTTCGTATCATCCAGATTCCCTCATTATTTGTCCAGCGTACAAATGGTATGATGAGATGCTATGACCCTGAGGCTCACCTTTCATGATTTTACCACGTAGTGTTCCTGTCTTCTGCTCAAACAACGGCGTCTTGACCCTCGTACAGGTTCTGTGTGAGCATACTTACATATTCTGGAATTCTCTGCTTCTCAAAGCTATCCATAGTTTGCTATGCGTCATACAGTCGAACGCCTCAGCAGAGTCACCGAAACACAAGTGAATATTTTTCTAGTTTTGACTGTGTCTAGCCAAGATCCGTCTGATGTCAGCAATTGTGTTAGTTCAGGTTTACTAGAGAAACCAGTTCGTTGACACTCATGTATGTATAAGAAGGAAGTCTATGTCAAAGAGCACTTGTATACTGAGAAAACATCCCAGCCCAGTCCAGATCAAGTCCATATGTCCGAAGTTAGTCCATAAATTCCTCTTCAGACTCTCGCTATATGTGCAGTGATGCCGAACGCAGGAAGATCACAGGCCTGTGAGTGGAACGTCTTGTGATCCAATGCCGGTGGAAGCATCTCAGCGCTGGCATAGGTTTGCACGCGCCTCCCAGCAGGAGGACACAATGTTCTCTAGGGACGCAGCGAGAGAGTGTGTGTCGCACCTATTCTGGTGGCAGAATCAAGAGAGAGAAGGTTCTCAGACTCCTCATGAGAAGGCCACGCCCACACAGAGGCATCATTGGCTATGACCTGATTGACAGGCTAACCTCCACCCCTTCACTCCTAGTAGGCTCTCGTTGACAGGAGATCGTGTAACTCCTACAGCAGTGAAGTCCCTTTTCCACACCCTCTTCTGAATCCCGCCTAAATTTTGTCCACTCCTTGCCAACATATACCTATTATGGCTGTTGAATGATCTTCAGCAAAATTTTACCTGTGTATGGTGTAATTTAATATTGTTACATAATTCACACTGTCTCTTGGGTCACGTTTCTTTAGAATGGACACAAAGATGGATCTCTTCCAGTGATTTGGCCAGGTAACTGCCTTCCAAATTTCTTGGCATAGATGAGTAAGTGCAGCCAGTGCTTACAAATCTCCGCAGTGGCTTCCGTTACAAGTTCTCCCTCCCAAATGTGCACATACCTCAGACATGTCATTTTCCACTGTATAAAAAGCATCACCTTTCACCGAATGTCCAGTCACCTTCGTCTTTTCGTTGTACCAGAAAAATATTTAACACTCGCATTTCTAGCAGCACTCTGTTCATGTTAGTAGATTCTTTCGTCACAGCTCTCACTTTGTTCTGAGCCTACATCAGAATCACCTCTAATGTCCGCAAGTCTGTCAACAGTCTCTTGGAGGCATACCAGGGCCTTACAAGCCCATAACAATCCTGGTCTTCTCCATTCGTTACCCGATTCGACAACCACTTCCATGGCTCGTGTTTGTCAGGGCAGCACCCCACTCCTGGTACCAAATTCTGCCTTAGTTATGTAACACTGCTATGACAGACATGCAGCAGCTGGCTTGTATGGCTTTAACAAGCATTTATTTTTTTCACAACTTAGGGGACTGACAGCCTGAATTCAGGGCGTTGGTTCTAAAGGAATGTTCTTTCTGTATGCGGACATCCTTGTCACTTTTAGCGCCTCTCCTCTGATTCCTTGGTGAGTGGGGCATCTGTCTTTCCCCGTCTGTGCTTCCTGGCTTCTGTACCAACTGGTAATCGTATGTACTTCCAAAGTGATTAGTTGATGACACATTCCACACGGCTGGGCCCATGAACACACCAAAGAAAGGGCCCTTTCCACGAACATCAGACAGAAACTCGGCCCATCACTGCTGATGGGATTCCTACCTGTGGGACTGCTTCACTGGGATTTCGTAGGCTGTACTCTTTTTTTTTTTGGGGGGGGGCAATCACTGCCCTCTAGTGGTGGGAGTAGGAATCCCAGCCTTGCTCCTGGAGAGTTGTTACTGGATTTGAACCTCCAACCTAATGGGTCGCAGTCCCACACTCAACCACTACACCCCAGGGGCTCAGCCCTAGGCTGTACTCTTTAAAGGAGCAGACTGCCCCATCTTTCTCCCAAGGAGTGGACCTGGGGATTTGAACCACCAATCTTTGGGTCACCAGCTGAGCATGTAACCACTGTGCCACGGGAACTCCTCTCCACCAGGAGAGGGATTTAAGGTAGACAACACATATTTGGTGGGGAGGACACAATTCAGTCCTTACCAGAGAGACCCAACAGTCGATGCGTGGTCTGGGCAGATAAGATCTGAGCACATCATCGTAGGCGAACTGCTGGGCTCTATGTGAGGGTGTGGATAAAGTGCAGTGGAGCTGGTGTCCCCGGGGGTGTGAGGTGCTTTGGTGAGGGCAGAGAAGAACTGGGTGTCATTCAGCGTGGACCATGTGCCTGACAGTGGGGAGTGTCTTGAACGGGGCTGTTTCTCCTCTCACGACTGGAAGGAGAGGTCTAGAACGTCTGTGTGGAGGAGTGGGACAGTGGAGTCCCGCAGTGCAATTCTCTCCATGCTGCATGAGTGCCTCTGTTTTTTGTTTTGTTTTGTTTTTTGTTTATTTTTTGGGCATCACTGCTCTCTGGTGGTGGGAGTAGTGCCTCTGTTAACCCCTTGCTTGGCCCCAGCCGCAGCAGCTAATCCCTCCGTCGCTCGAGCTCCCCCCAACCCGCCCCCCATCCCTTCCACAGACCGTGCCTCCTGCTGGCTGCTCCAGAGCACAGGTCTCCTCGGTGAGCCCAGAAGGGCCCCAGCAGGGCAGGTCTGAGGTGTCTCCCTCCTCCTCCTCCAGGCCTCTCCCTGGAACGCCTGCCCAACTCCATCGCGTCCTGCCACCGCCTGTCCGAGCGGGAGGAGGAAGTGATCACCTGCTTCGAGAGGGCCTCCTGGATCGCTCAGGTGTTTCTGCAGGAATTGGAGAAGGTGAGCCGGCTACCCTCTCTTCGGTTCCTCCCATAGTGTGAGTCCCACCTTGGGGTCCCTTGTGCAGCTTGGGAAAAAGACACTCCTCCCCAAAGATGCCGGACTCCACTGGCAGGATGCACGGTCACTGCATGCGTGGCCCGCTTGTGCTGGAAAGAGGCCTCTTTTTCTGACAGGCAGACTGACAAAACCAACCGTGCTGATGGGTCCGCGTGCCCGTGCTCTGTAAGGACAGGCTCGGCTCAGACAGCCGCGGGAGACAGCCCCGTCTGTCTCTGTTGATTGACACAGCCCAGGAAGACAGGTGTCCCACCTGCTGCTGTCACGCTGGCTGTGACTCCGCGGCCCCTGTAGGGCAGGGTAGGACTGCCCCGTGAGTGTCTGAAACCATGCCTCTTCCCCGGAGTAGAGAGCCTCATCGTGCCTCTGAGGAGCAGCAGGCAGTTTCAGTGAGCAGCAGAGAGGTGACTCCAGTCAGCTCGCTCACCTGAGAAGGGCTGGGGGCAGGCTGGGGTGTACAGTTAGAGACCGGCCCCTGCTCTCGGTGCCCCAGAAACTCCCTGGATCCCTGGTGGTACAGTGGTTTAAGCGTCAGACTGCTTACCACAGGGTCGGCGGTACAAAGCTCCCACCAGCTTCCTGGGAGGAGGGGGAGGAGACTGGCTGCTCCCGCATGGATATGCCGCCTGGGGAACCCTACAGAGCAGTCCCGGAGGGGCTGTGGTGAGTCAGAACCAGCTCCAGGGCAGGGGCTGTGCAGCCAGGGCTGCCGCCGCTACCAGGAGCCCCCGGTGGACCTGCAGTCATGCGCTGCCTGCTCTTCAGCCCAGGCGGGATCCCCAGCCTTCCCCTTCTGGGGGACTCCTGGCTGCGTGGAGGATTCCGCAGCTTGCGCAGGCATCGTGCCCCCATGTCAGGGCCAGCCACTGTTCTGCGCGCCGGCTACCCATCCTGTCCTTTATCCCTGGGTTACAGATGAGGAAGCTGACTGTGGGAGACGGCGTCAGATCGACTCCTGGCATGCGTAGCGCTCTTCGGTGGGTCTGGCAGTGGGATTTGAACCCGCAGACAGTGGATTTGTTGGGACAGTGTCAAGGCCAGGGCCTGGGCATTCTGCCGGCAGCTTCCTGGGCGGCGTAGATCAGTCGGATGTCCTGTAGGAGGAGTTGAGAGGTGGAGAACCCTGGAGACAGTTACTGGGATGATCCCTAAGGAGCATCCTTGGAGTACACAGTCAACACACTCCGCTGAAGGATGAGAGGCTCACGTCCACCCAAGGTGCCTGGAAGGACAGCCTGAAGGTCGGGTGCCAGGGAGAACCAGCCACTGAAGAGCCGATCGAGCCCCGTTCTGCTCTGGCAGGCACAGGGTTGGGTGGGTGAGGGGCCAAGGCGCTGTGCGGTGTTTGCCCACATCCCTGGCAGCACCCGGGATCCCACCTCCCCGTGACAACCCTGCTGTCTGCCCTGGGGCGTGAGATCCCCACCAGGGAAGAGGCTGAGGGGCTCGGTCCAGGCAGGACTCGGTGCCTGGTCTCTGAGAGGCGCGCCCCGGAGACCTTGGGATGGCACGGGGCCGGTTGCTTGAGCTCCCCCAGTTTGGAGTGCCTCTGACTTGAAGCAAACTCCTGGGGAAGGTCAAGCCTTCCGCTGCTCCGGAAGCCTGGGCGTTGGGGACTGAGCTGCAATGGCGTTGGAGCAGAACTGATGGTGGGGCCCTGAGCAGACAAGTGGCCCCGCAGCTGGTTGTCTTGGGTTAAGGGAGAGCCGGCCATAGGACCGCATCCCTACCTAGCAACATGCCAGTCCTCCAGCCCGAGGACCTACCTCTCTGAGACGGTGTGTGGTCCACTGCTTATTCCCCCCACCCCACCCCCAATCAAAGAGGGAGGTGGTTGTCTCTGGTGAGTCCAAGGGCCGCTCCGGGTCCGAGGCTTCCGCCATGACCCGGTGAGGTTAGCGACGTCCCCCAGCGAGGGCTGTGCCGAGCCGGGGGTGTGTGGGGAGGTGTCGTGCAGCACGCAGAAAGGACTCAGATTGGTGGTGAATAACCAGCCAGTAGCGGCAACATGGGATTGGGGACTGGCCAGGCTTAAGTTGGAAGTCCTGGTCCACCCTGGCTTTGGGACCTGGCTTACTCTGGGAGCACCAGTTTTCCCACCTGTAAGACGCAAGTAGTGCGAACGAAGGGGGCATGGAGTGGAGGCCCAAAACCCATCTGTCGGCAATTGGACATCCCCTCACAGAGGGGTCACAGGGAAGAGATAAGCAGCCAGGGTGCAGTATAGCACTGACAGAACACACAATAATCCTCTAGTTCTTTAATGTCCTCCTCCACCCGCCCACTGTTATAAGCCCATTTCCACCTTACAAATCTAGACCAGAGACCAGAGCATGGGCACTGCTACAAATAAGAGCTCCGACACACAGAATCCAGGACAGAGAAATCCCTCGGGCACAGTGCTGGGAGAAGCAGTGGGCGGGAAAGGGGGAACTGATTGCAATGATTTATATATAACCCCTCCCCCTCCCAGGGTCCAGGCAACAGAAACTCAGATGAGAGAGGACAGCTGACAGTGTATGATATGAAAATCATAATAATTTATCAAGGGTTCACGGGGGGTGGAGGGAGGGTGGAAGAAGAGCTGATACCAAGAGCTCAAGCAGAAAGTAAATGTCTTGCAAAATGACGACAACATATGTACTAATGTGCTTGATACAATTGACGCATGGATTATTATAACACCTGTAAGAGCCTCCAGTAAAGGGATTCATAATAATAATAATATGACCAGTATGTGGAAAAATACATAAGAAGAAGGAAAAAGAAGATGCAGGAAAAGCGGGCCTTGTCAGGTGGCTCTGAAGCTTCAGATGCTGAAGGGTGGCTAGCCCACATTCGTGTCCTCCTCTCTTCTCTGTCTACAGGTAGGGGGAGGGTGGGAGGCTGGGGCACCATGGGCCCAAGACAGAGCCCTTCTTCTCTGGGAATGAGGGGTGAAGAATTCTCTGCCAAGCATTGGTCCTATGGGCTTGCAGAAGGACCCCTCTTCAGACGGAAGGAAGGGGTGGGGACTGAACTCCTGAGCCACGTCTGGGCCATGGCGTCTCCGCTGTGAAACGGGGCAGGGGCAGCTCTGAGGATCCAGCAGGAGGCCCTGGTGATGCAGATGGTAAAGCACCATATCGCGAAGGTTGGTGGTTCGAGCCCACCCAGGGATGCCTCAGGAGGAAGGCTTGGGGACCCGTGTGGGGAATCCCTCACGCGAAGAACCGCTCCTCTCTGATGCCCATGGGTGCCCGTGAGTTGGAAGGCACCGGCAGCTGTCTTTTGGGGTTTGATTGTAAGGATGAAAAGGCTTGGTGAGTTTATGCAGCTCTGGCATGGTCCAGGCAACGCTACACATGGGACATCCAGCATTTGGGAGGGTTCTTTCTATGTGCGTCCAATGAAAGCCAGCAGGGCTGAGACCAGAGCATGAGCACTGGTACAGATAGGAGCTCCGACACACAGCTCCAACTCTGTGGGCCTTGTGCAAGGCAGCCCGAGGTGGCAGGGGCCTGGCCGTGCCCGTGGGGCCGCCCCCTCCCCACATTTCAGACCACGGCTCTCTGTGTTCCCTCCCCAGACCACCACCAGCACCACCACGCGGCATCTGAAAGGCTCCCAGCCGGTTGACTACGAGCTCACCTACTTCCTGGAAGCCGCCCTGCAGAGCGCTTATGTGACCAACCTGAAGAAGGGGTAGGTCTTCTCTCTGGTTGGCGGGGGGAGGCGGGGGTGGGTCTCTCTTCTCTGCAGTGTGCATGCATCCTGATGGGCCATGCAGGGCTGAGGGCTTGTCAGGCTGGGGTGTCCCAGCTGAGGTGTGTCAAGGCCTCCCAGTGCATGAGGCCAAGCTCCAGGGACAGACGGCGGCAGGAGAGCCTGCGCCCGCTGTGGAGGCTAGCAAAGATAAGTCCTACAGAGAGAACGCAGGCCTGGCTGGCAGCCCTCAGCATGAGGAGCCTTGGTGCTGTCAGGGAGCCGGTGTGGGGGTTCTCACTGCCAGGTCAGCAGTTTGAACCCACCCACGGTACCGAGCTCCAGGCTCGGAACCCCCCAGAGACAGTTCCACCCGGCCCTGTCATATCACCAAGAGTCAGAATCACCCCGGTGGTGGTGGCGGCGGCGGCGGCGGCAAGTGTGACCTTCTGAGTGAGAGTTCTGTTGCCTGGAACGCTCCGTTGAGGAGCCAAGGACGGGGTGCGGGGTGGGGGGTGTTGGGTGTCAAGTCTGGTTTGGTTGGGTCTCTGGTGGCCAAGGCGCTGGTGCAGCCATGTCATCGGTTTGGGCCACATCTCGAAATGCTGAAGGGAATGCTGCTTCCCCTCCAGTTCCCAGGGGGTGGAGGTGAGGGGCAGACACGGGGCGGGCCAAGTGCCGTGAACATCAACGCCACCATCCTTTGGGGGTGCTGTTGAAGCTGGCAGGGAAGCTGATGGTCCCTTGTGGTGACTTTGGGGCCCCGGGGGATACTCGCCCCTTGCTGGCCCAGGGTCCAGAGAGCCGCATGTGCAGCCAGCAGCTCTGTGTGGGCGGGCAGCAGGAAGTGGCTACTGGGCCTTGTGTGACCGGTGGTGGTGGGGTGGGTGGAGCATGTGTCACACAGGCCACCCTGGCGATTCTACAGCTGGCGGGTCCTCCGGCGGGAGCAGCCCCTCCTGTTCCACATCCAGCTGCCCCCAGCCATGCCCGGCATACAGGCTGGGGGCCCTGGGAACACCGCAGGCCAGCCGTTGGAAGCCGAGCTAGCGGCGCCTCCCCCCACTCCCTGAACCCCACAGCTGGCTGAACCGCGCAGGGCGGGCTCAGGAGCCCCCGGGCTTCCTCGAAAGGGCTGGGTTGAGATCTTTGGGAAGGTGGAGTCGAAAGGGGGAACCGATTATAAAGATCTACATTTAACCTCCTGCCTGGGGTACGGATGACAGGGAAGAGGATGAAGGGAGACATCGGACAGTGTACGATATGACAAAATAAAGATAATTTATAAATTATCAAGGGTTCATGAGGGAGGTGGAAAATGAGCTCATGAGGGTCCAGTAAAAAGCACATGTTTTGAGAATGACGAGGGCACCAAAAGTACAAATGTGCTTTACATACAATGGAGGGAGGGATGGATTGTGATGAGAGTTGTGTGAGCCCCCAATAAAATGATTAAAAAAAAAAAAAAAAGAAACGTCCTCCCTTTTCCATCCCCTCCAGTTTCCAGACTCCTCTGCAGGCTATGTTTCCAGAACCTTCAGTATCATCCTCAGCTGAGACAGACAGCCGTTTCACACGGATGTTATTGCCCTTGTCTCCCCCTGCCTGTTTCCACTCCAGGCCGAATCTGGGAGAGGGCTTCCCCGCAGGGCTCAGAGAAGGCCCTTTTCCTCCTGCCTGGCTGTGTCAGAACCTCTGGTCTGATGTGTCGGACTGGCTTCCTGTTGGTGGGCCGTGTAGGTCCCATTTAGACTTGCCGCTCTTTTAAGCGCACTCTGGAGTCTACCACTCCACAGTGTCAGCCCCCCCGGAGAGTGGGCCCCTGGCCTGGACATTTCTGGGCTCCAGAGGTCTGAGCCCTGGGAGTTTTGTCAGGGGCTGACGACTTGTGCCCAGGCGGAGGCATCTCCAGTTCCTGTTCTGCCAGGAGGAGGAACCCCAAGACGGTGCCCGTTTCCGGAGCCCTTGCCACCGTACGTTCGTTATCAAGTGGTCTCACACGTCCTGGTGGGCCCGGGGCCCTGTGGTCTCTTGCGGTCTGCCTTTCAGCTCCACCTCTGTTCATGTTTCTGGCTGACAATAAATAAAATAGGACTTTAAGGATCGTGAGCCCCCCAGCACTGGTTTACAGAAAGACCAGCAGGAAGCAGGGGGAAAGGAAAGCAGCCAGGGCAGGGCTGAGGCTCCAGGGCTGCTCAGAAGAGCCAGGCTGGTCACTCCTTCTGGCCGTGTTGTCCTGGCCGACCACCCTCTGTAAGTCAGCCTGCTCACCCAGGAACAGCTTTGTTCCCCGTCACCCCAAGCCAGTGCTTGGAGAGTCACACCCCTGCCTTCCGCTTACATGCAATCCCAGAGGCAGGAATGGGGAGTGATGACCAGACCTTGTAGTCCCAAATGAGCACCACCACCGCCCTTTCCCAGGAAATCAGGGCTGACGCTCACTGTCTGGCATTGCGGGAATGTCGCCCGACCCTGTGGCCCCCAGGATTTCCATGGGCAGAAAGGACAGAGACAGTCCCAGCCGTGTTGGGCACTGTTCAGGCCTCGTCTGGTGTCTGCCAGCTCCCCCACCCACCCCCCACCCCTGTCCCCCCCAACAACAGCCTGCCATAGCAGTGTCGGGAGGCGGGAGACACTGCCCTGTCCTGGATGGAGCCGGGGCTGAGTGCAGGGCTTTGCAGGGCTGCCTCGTGGCCCACAGCAGCAGCAGGCACTCGGGGCTTCCTAGGGACCCCAACATGAGAGGCTCACAGAATGACTTCCCTTGAAGAGGCTGTGTCCTTGGGGGTTGCCAGCCACTCGGCCACCCAGTGCTGATCCTCCCCCACCTCCCCCCAGCTTTGCTTAACCCCCTCTATCGGGCTCTGTGTGTCCGGACGTCGCCTCAGGAGGTGGCTGGTAGCATCCGCTCTGCTGAGACTCCCCCCACCCTGTGGCTCTCTCCACCCCCCTTCTCCACACCCACCTGTTCAGCAGGTGCACCGAGGTAAAGGAAAGCCCAAGGACACCGGGAGGCACGAGCCAGTAGGTATCAAGCGCCCGCTGTGCCAGGCAGGCCTGGTGCTCGGAGGAGGCCGTGGGTCACAGCACCCGTCAGCTGACTGGGGCTCACAGGGTGCAGCACCTGGCCCAGCCCAGCCCATGGGCTTCCAGCATGAGCTCCACCAGACAGCCTGGAAAGGCAAGCCATTTCCAAAATGTTGGGTGTGGAGGGGCAAAGGTCAGTCACCCTCTCCAAGAACGATCCCGCTGTGTCTCTTCCTGACGGGGGCGCCGTGCTGCCTGGGCCTGCCGCCTCCCTCTCTGTGTGCACGTCCTCTAGCTGTACAGACAGGACTGTGGTTGTGTGTGACAGCTGGCAGATACCAGTGAATGTGAGCTGAGGAGTGTGTGCATGGGTGCTGTATGAGTTTAATGCATACATCGTGTGTTGAGTGCCCTGGTTTGTGTATGTGGCATGTGTGTGCTGTGTGTGGTGCCTGTGCATGTGATATGTATATATGTGTGATGTGTGGTATATACCTATATGGTATGAATTTGGTGTGTGATATGTTACGCCATGTGTATGTGGTACAAATTTGGTGTGTGTGGTGTTATGTGTGTACATGCTGTGGGTGATATAAATTTGGCATGTGTGGTGTGTGAAGTGTGGGGGGGGTATGAATTTGGTGTGGATGGTATATGTGGTGTGTGTGTCTGATGTGTGTGTATCTGATGTATGTGTAAATATGTGTGTGTCTGATGTGTGTGTGAATGTGTGTCTGATGTGTGTGTATCTGACATGTGATGTGTGAATATGTGTGTGTCTGATGTGTGTACATGTGTGTCTGATGTGTGTATGTGTGCGTATGTCTGATGTGTGTGTGAATGTGTCTGACGTGTGTGTATGTGTGTGTGCGTGTCTGATGTGTGTGTATGTGTCTGATGTGTGCGTGTGTCTGACGAGTTTGTGTGTGTGTCTGACGTGTATGTGAATGTGTCCGATGTGTGTATATATCCGATATGTGTATATGTGTGTATGTGTCTGACATGTGTGTATGTGTCTAACGTGTGTGTGCGTGTGTGTATATGCATGCATGTGCGGTGATGGAGGCAGGAAGGCCTCGCCATCCGTCAGCCCTCCCACGAAGCCTGAGTAATTTCAGTCTTCTGTTCCTGTGCATCTACCCACTCCCTTCCTGAAGCACAGATTTCAATCCGGAAAGCCAGACCCAAACTCTTTCTCTCTGCCCCCTTCAGAGGGAATTGGAAATAGAGCTGTCATTTCTTTCAGAAGCAACAAGCCAGGCAGTGCAAAGCCCCAGAAACGTATGGCAGTGCCCAGGTCACCCGGCAGTCACTCGGCCCCCGTCTAGTCTGTCAGCCACGGCCAGCCCAGGGGAGGCCCAGAATAGGACTAAAAAGCCCCAACAGGCCCACTGCCCTGGAGTCGATGTGACTGGTGTCCACCCTGAAGGGCCAGGGTAGAGCCATCCCTGCAGGGGGTCTCAGAGACCAGCTCTCTGTGGGAGCAGCGGATATTCTCCCCCTAGCAGCGGGACTCCTGAGCAGGGACAGTGAAGGGCCACCTTCCCCAGGGCCCACCTGGGAACTCCTCAGGCTTGTCCTACCTGACACTCGCCCTCAGCCTGGGCCCAGCATGCAGGGTGTGTTGGGGGGGTGGGGGGGGAGGGCTGCCCTGTAAGCCCCCGAGGAGAAGTGCAGGGACTGTACGCAGACAGCCTCTGGTCACTATGCCTGTGCTCCACATGGACAGATAGCCCCTTACTCCTCAGGAGGTCTCACCTGCACACAAGCCCCCTGGACTCAGAGCAGTCTCCTCTGAGCCTGGGGAGAGGGTGTGCTGCCTGGGGATGGGGGTCTTCCCAGAGGTTGGGGTGAGGTGGGGGGTTCTGTTGAGGGGCCCTGGGGTCTGTTGAAGCTTCAGAGGAGGTGCTCAGGGCCCAAGGAGCAGGGCATAGACCCTTTAGAGCCCGGAGCACCTGCTGGACAGGCTTGGGTAGAGTGGGCCTTCTGAGGGTCCAGCCCCATAGAGGCTGCTTCAAGGAGGCCCCCTGGTGAGAAGTGAATGGCATTGCGCAACTCCCAGCCCGCTCAGTTCCTTTGTCCCTCCCTCATTTGGAACTGGCCTCTGAATGGGCTGCTCTGTGACTCCTTCAGCCTATGCGAGCCACATGTGTTCTTTCCAGGGACCTTTGTCCTATGCACCCAGCTGCTAGTTCCCCCCCCCCCCCCCCCCCCCCCCCCCCCCCCCCCCCCCCCCCCCCCGCGCCCCCCCCCGCGTCCCCCCCCCCCACTGGTGCCCCTGGCTCTGTGCTACCAACAGGGCCTCCTTGACCCCAAAACCAGAAAGAGACTTCAAAGGCTAGGGCCTGGGAGGGGCCCTGTCCCCTCACTGCCACCAGAGGGCAGCCGTGGACTCCAGTGGAACCGTGGGCGACCAGCCGGCAGACGGGAGGGGCCGCTTCTCAGACAAGGCCTGGGCCTGGCAGGGGAGGAGGCTCAGGGTCCAGACTTGGTTCTCCTTTGCATTATAACAGCCCCCCCTCACCCCACCCCTGTGGTAATGACAGCTGCAGGGCCTGGGGGGGTGGGGGAGGGGCACCGTGCAAAGGCCTGGGAAACTGTGCCGATGGCAGGTTCTGGAAGCCCTGACCTCATTAAGACCGCATCCCTGGGCCTCACTCCAGAACAGGATCCGGAACTGCCTCCGCTCCTTCTCCCAGCGCCCTCTCCCCTCTGTGCCCGTGTGGGCAGCGCTTGTTCTCCTCGCTCTGCTCTGGCCTCCAGATGAGCTTGGCCTTGCGGGGTTAGAGCAGGTGTGCCAGGGACTTTCAGAGTCCTCCGGTGAATGGTGTGCCGGCTGGCCATGTGGGTGACAATTTGCGCCTTTTCCATTAGGCATTGGCGGTGCAGCCCCCACGCAGGGCCTGCCCCTGCCCCTGTCCTCCCTGTGCTGTTCCTGTTCTCCCGACCGATTGGAAGACCAGGTGCTCCGCAGTCAGCCGGGGTGTTCGTCCTACGAGCTGGAGATTGCCTTGCGACTGGAAAGCGAGCCTCGCGAGACAATTCAGTCCAGGCTTGAGGAATGACGAAGAGCACTGCCTCTCCGTGCCTCCGGCCCACTCTGTCCACCAGTGAGCAGGTCTGGTTTATGAAATTGGATGCACAATTTTCTTCCACCCTATCCAGGGTCTCCTGTTTGGATCCCTTTCGGAGCAGTCAGTGACAGAAAGAAACTAAGGATCCGGGAGACAGAGGTCCACCCACCCAGACCCTTTGTCCCTGAGACCCTGTCCACGACTCCCTGCCATCGTACAGAGGACTGAGTGTGTAAACTGGTAGGTCAGTTGCGTTAGGTGCCCCCGAGACTCGTCCCAGGTAGCCTAAGCCCAGTGACTTCCTCTCTCGAGATGTTTCCTTAGGACTAAGCGTTTTCACAACTTGGCCTCTCCGATAGAATGTATGTACAGTTTAACGGCAAACGCAGCATGATCTCATATACTCAAACCAAACAACAGAGAAGGGAGGGTCTGTTGTCTCAGCGAGTTCCCCACCCCGGACAGGGGACTTCCGGCCAGTGCCTGAGTCTGGTCAAGCTGGCCTGGAAACACTGGCTGAGCTTCTGTGTGCAGGACAAGAACATGGCTCGTGTTCCAGGCTGTGGGGCCCTTAGATGAGGGACAGCTGTGCCATGAAATAGCCGCTCGCCTGTTTGCCCCCCGGATTCACTCTCTCGATCATTGTCAATTGTCTGTTGGGGCCAGGCTGGCGTGCAGACGTGTGCGTGGTGTGCAAGCGAGACAGTACAAATTGAGCCTCCAGAGTTCTAACTGCTGCCCCCCTGCTAGAGGGCCGCATACCTCTGCCTCCCAGGCCGCACCTGGAGACCCCACCGGCCGGACGAGCTGGCTGGTTGTTTGCGTAATCTGTCCCTGCGCGAGCACCCCCTCCTTCCTGACCCCGGCCAGCTGGGGCGTCCCTGGAATAAATGGCAAGGCATCCTGGCTTCTCTACCTGTTCCTGGCCCAGGGTTTGTTTGAGGCCCTGTTTGGAGTTTGTTAAAAGTGGGCACCTGTGCTCAGAAAGGTCAGCGCTGAGAGACGGGAACAAAGAGATCTTTTTAGCTGGCCTCGGTGGCAGCTGCCAGCAGGAGCTCGGAAAAGCCCAGCTTTACCTGGCCTGGGCAGCTCTAGACCCAGAACAGGACTGCTCGGGCCGGCGGCCATCTGGGGAGCCCTGGAGAAGCCCCATCTGGGCTCTCTTTTGGCAGAGGACTCAGCTGAAGCAGAAGGACCGTGCCAGGCTTGGCTTGCCACCGCCGGGTGGGGGCCTGAGCTCTGCCTGGCCCAGCCTTGCCTCATGGCTGCTTTCCTCCTGTCAGCAGCAAAGATCAGGATTTACCCCAAAGATGCCTGCAGGTGGTTCTGTGTCCCCGGGAAGGATTCCTGGGAGTAATTTGAAAGATGAAAGCCCCTGATAGACTTGAAGGTGGACAGAAATTTTGGGGGCCTGGCTTCTTGTTAAAAAATACAGTGTTGATCTGGGATTGTGTAAGTTGGTATGGGAGAGGGGAGAGTGTGGGGGCTGTCCCTGGGCTTGTGTACCTCTCACGGGTCCCTAGTTGCAAACCCCTTGCTGTTGCGTTGCTTCTGAGTGATAGCAGCTGCCTGTGTTCCAGAGTAAATCTGGGCCCCTGAGGTTTTCGTCAGTCAGAGCTGTGGGAGCAAGGTGGCCTGGCCTTTCTTCTGCAGAGCCTCTGAGTGCGCTGGCATCTCGAACCTGTAGACTAGTCATTGAGAGAAAACAGCAGCGGACAGAGTGACTGTGCTGGATTGAATCGCCCCCCAGAATACATGCCAGCTTGACTGGGTTGTGATTCTCAGTGGTTTGGCAGTTCCACGATGATCTTATTAGGCAGTTATTTAAGAATGTAGCCACCCCCTGGGTACAATCTGCTGTGATCAGCCAGTCCTTTAGAAGGGGCTGGGATGCAACAGCTTTCCTCAGGTCACCCCCTTGATCCATGCAAGGGGAGTCTCCTGGGGGTATGGCCCGCATCCCCTGGTATCTTCTCAGAACAAAAAACTCACTGCCACTGAGCGGATTTTGACTCAGAGCCGCCCTGGGACACAGAGGAGAGCCGCTGCCCCTTGTGGGTTCTGGAGAGAGTATATCTTTACAGGAATATGGAACCACCTCTGTGTTCTGCAGAGCTGGTGGTGCTTTGAACCGCCGACCTCGTGCTTAGCAGCCTCAGGCACCACTCCCTGCCCTGCCAGGGCTCCATAGACGAGGTCCAAGATGAGGGAAGCACGTTGAGAAGGAAGGACGCACGACCATCAAGAATGGAAACTCAGGAGCAGACCACACCCTTTGGTCCCCAGGTCCCCGAGCTGAGAACCATCCCATACCAGGACCAGATTGATGCCCAGACGCAGGGAGATCTCCAGGGAGACCCTGGACCCAGAGGTGCTGTAAGGAAGGACCTTCCTCCAGAACCAGAGAGAGACAGCGAGCACTGGTATTTCTCTTGCAGCAGTGCTAGATGACAAGGCAGAGCGTGGTGCCAGGAAAGGGGGGTGAGGGGAACACTGTTCCAACCAAATCTGAAAGAACAAACTCCGTCTCATCGTGTCGATTTGCGACCTAAGGGGTGGCCCGCACCACCGCTCTGGGTTCCCGAGGGCAAAGCCCCTTATGCCCCCGGGACCCCACTGAATCACAGACACTTAAAAGGCGGAAGCTTGTTTGGAGCTGGGGTCCCCTGTAGGAAGATGATCCCTTAAAGAGAATGCTGGTAGAATCCAGGGCAGCAGCAGCGGCAGTTCTCGTGAGGCTCCCTGGAGAGCGGGCCCAGCAGGAGGAGCAGAGCTGGCACTGGGCTGCCTGCAGCGGCAGAGGAGGTGGCGGCAGCAGGACCAGCACCGGGGCGACTTCAGGCCAAGGCTTCCTGGGGGAGTGGGGTGCCTCTGCAGGCCAATGCCATCCCCTGGCCTGTCCCTGAGCTCACAGCAGTTCTCCAGCTGGGAGGGCCAGTTGGCACCCACTGTTCCAGGGTTGGGGTTGGGGACTGGCTCCCATCTTTGTCTCTGACGTCTTTCGTGTGTAAAGGAAATGTCCCCTCAGTGCCTGGTAATCTTGGGGGCTGAGAAAGAAGGTGTGTGCTG
>PVJH01021428.1:0-29700 GCA_004026705.1 Nesogale talazaci | reverse complement strand
CAGCCCCTCTTGATCTCACAGGCTGGTGTGCTTCTTCCATGTGGACTTTACTGCTTCTGCACTGAATGGCGACATGATTATCTTCAAGTCTTTGAGACTCCAGACATTCAATCATTTGGTAACTGAGCACCATCACTTCTTCTACTCTGTTTGCCTCTGTATCCATTTTTCTTCAGCGATATCGGGAGTCAATTGGTCCATTGATTTTGATTTTTGTTCTTTGATGCCTGATATCTGATTGTTTCAGCACCTCATGATCGCACAGGCAAGTGAGCTTCTTTTATGGTGGGTTTTGTTGCTCCTGAGCTAGATGGCTGCTTGTTTATGCATTTTCTTAAATGACAGGACCCAGGGATCTACAACAATGATGAATCAATAAATAATGAAGCAATCTGCGCGACTGTTAAAAATTTGGAAGTTATATCACTTCATATTGTTGGGTATGATTGAGTAACTTTCACCTCTTCATAACCCTGTAGGACAGAGTAGAACTACCTCATGTAGTTCTATATAGGAACAATTGACAGATTTTCCTATAGCTCAGCAGCTGAGTGGTCACAACAGCTAACGTTTACAAAGTAACTGCATAAAAGATATGCATATTTGTTTATTGAACCTGTATCTTTGGAAGGCTGTAACTGAACTAGTAATAGTAATTACTTTGGGGAGGAACCCAGGGGCACCTGTCATGGGGAGGGGGGAATATTCTACTGCCAGAATGTGAATCTATAATTTCTTTCATTAAAACAAGATAATGAAAAATACATTGTATACCTGAGCCTAATTGTGGAGTTGAATTTTCTTTATACAGTAAGAATGATTTGTATGTTTAATTCTTTTGCCACTAGGTGGCACCTACCTACTACTGATACATTTGTGATGGCTCAGATTTTAAACAACTTTTCTGTTTCCCCAGACTCATCGAAGTTTGTTGTACTACATCAGGTTGGTTTCTTGGCAAGAAATTTCCTTAATTTCAAATATTTAATGATACATCAGCTTTTAGAGGAATTTCCTCATCTATAATTTCTTACTTAACCATCATTACAATAATATTTGATTTGCAAAAATGTCTTAAATCTGCAAAGGCTAGCTGATACCTCCTTAACATAAGCCCAATCCAAACCAAAACAAAACAGCATCCCTTTGCTTTACACTCAGATTCTAACTCAGCAACGCTGCAATGCAGCATAGAACCACCCTATCTTATTTTCACGGCTGCAATCTTTGCAAAAGGAGCCGTGATGGTGTGTTGGTTACGCGATGTGCTGTGATCCATATGGTCGGCAGTTCGAAACTGCCAGCCGGCCTGCAGGAGAAAGACTGATCTTTCCATTCCTGTAAACAGTTCAAGACTGGGAAACTCACAATTAGACTCTCGGAAATTCACAGTGTGCCACTATGAGTCACCATTGATTTGATAGCGGGGAATTTGATTTGAAGTCTTTCAGAGCATCATATGTGGTCAAACCTCAGCCCTGTAGGTTTCCAGCTGAGCATTTTGCCCCTGCGCCACCAGCGCTCTGAAATACTTTTAAGTTTTTATTTGAAGGTTTACTGAATTTTAATTGCCCGTCCTGGCCTCATTTTTCCTAGGAGATTGTTTAATGAGTGAGGTTTATAGATTCTGTGTTCAAAAGCAGATTTTTGCTTGATAATATCAAATTAATCAGTATCCAAATTAATCAGTATCCAAATTAACGACTGAATCCATTTAACAACCAGTTATCTGAATGTCTAAGGAGCCCTGGAGGCTAGCCTGTAGTGGGTAGCCTGCTATCCTCTGATTTGAACTTCTGACAGTTCCACTGGAGAAAGTACTCTGTCTACTCTAAGGAGTTACCGTCTCGCAAACCCACAGAAGCAGTTCTGTCCTGTAGTATAGGGTCTCTATCAGTCAGAAATGACTCAAGGACAGTGAATTTTATCTAAGAATGTAAACACAGTAGTTATGAATTGGATCGGTAACCACAAGGTCAGTGGTTCAAACACTCTTACAGCTGTGTGTCCTGGTTACAAGTTACCGTAGATTGGGAAGCTATGTAAAGCAGTTCTATTTTGCTCTGGAAGTGTCAGAATCAACTCAGTGGCAGCGAGTTTGGCTTATCTGATTGCTGTTATAGTGTACAATCAACTAAGTTAGGAACTGGATACTGTCATAAGTAGGCTTATTGTGCCAACTTGGCCAATAAGAACATGTGAGATTAATAAGATCGCATTTTGATTAGAAGGCAAAGAGATAAATGACTTGGCAAGTCCCACCTCTCTCTCTCTCTCTCTTTCTCATGATTAGACCAGTGTGCTGTTGCCGTAGCTAGTTCTCTGCCTCAACTTATGAGCTACACTACCTGTGGGACACCCAACCCATGGAGCATGTTGCTAGAGCTTGAGGCTCCTTTGAGACCCTGTTTCACCACACTGCTAGTATATGTATTGCTTGAGCTGGGGACTGTCATCAGTCTGACTAATTGTTACCCACCCTGCTGTTGGCTGCCTCTGGCTGGATTTCCTGCATTGCTCTATGGAAGACTCGATGGTCTGCTTCCTTGACCTTGGACCGAGCAGCCCTCATGAGTTGAATGATTCCAGTATATTAACTGTTTCACAGAAGTGAGTGGAACTGAGCCCTCTGAACTGCTGTGTAGACTAATTAGTTGTTATATCTATTTGGTTCATGCTATATCTATTATCTATCTATCTATCATCATCATCTGGATCTATATATATTCATAAGTGTCCTGGTTTTGTTTTTCTAGAGAACTCTAACACAGGTACTGTGGAGTATGCAAAGTTTTTATATTTTATGAGGGTCAAAAAGTTTTGCAACTAGGGGTGTAGTCCATACATGCCCAGGTTTATTCCAAGCACAATGTGTTTACACATATTTCTGTGAACAGTGGATGGCTGCAGACATGTTCTCTTTATACTACACTTGTTGTAGTTTCCCTTGGATATTTTTTAAAATTTAGTTTTAGAGTAATCAAAACTAAAGTCCCAGGAGGCTGCTGGATGGGGTAAATTCAAGGAAGACAGAAGGTTCTCTCTGGTCACAGTGAATTTTTTTGTAAAAGGAGTTTTGCTTGAACCTTGTTATTTGTGCTGGTTGATTTAAGAGACCAGCACAGGCTGTGAAATTTTGTTTCCTACTCAGGAAAAAATGTCGCAGAAACTGTTGATGTCGAACACAGCTTACCAGGAGCACTCTATGGGAAAAACTGATTGTACGAGTGGTTTTCTCATTTCAAAGCGGCAAAATGTTGACTGATGACAATCCTCCATCAGGACATTCGGATAATTGATGGACAAAAATGTCGAGAAAATTTAGAACAGCTCTGAAGCAACTCAGACTTTTTCCCTTAGGTTCTTACTGGTGATGAGACATGGTGCTAGTCTTATGACCGTGAAAGAAAATACCAATCAAGCCAGAGGAAGACACTATCATCACCTCATGACCAAAAAGCACGTCCAGTAAAATCAGAGAGCAAGAGGATGCTCATTTGTTTTTTTGTTTTTAACATGAAATGGATAGTGCATTTGGGAGTTGTTCTATCAGGCCAGACTGTTTTCTATTTAGAGGTTCTTAAAAGATTGTATAACCTGATTTGTGGCAGGCGGGGCACTGGCTGTGCCACCACAACAATGCACCTGCTCATGCCACCATCTGAGTGTGCTAGTTTTTGGCAAAAACAGCATGCCACTCTTGCCTCGTGCCCCTTATTCCCTTGACCTTGCTCTATGAGATTTCTTTTTGTTTCTGTGGATGAAGAGGGACATGAAAGGATGGTGATTTGTTGACATAGAAGAGGTGAAGAAAAAAATGTGGGAGGTGCTGTCAGTCTTCCAAACAATGAACTTGAAAATTGATTCCAAGAATGGAATCACAGATTTGATAAGTGAATTAAGTGTAATGGAGAGTACTTTGAAAGTGATAAGGTTGTTTTTCAAAAACATTTAAATACATAACCTTGAAAAAATTGTTTTTTCCCACTACCCCTCATATTTCTGAAGCTTCTCTTTACCATAAAAGTCAATTTATAATTCCCACTATTGAACTACTAATAGACTTTAACTACTTTATACTAATAAAGTCTATTTTTTATTTAAATATTTTATGTAGGATTATACAATGTTTGTCCTTGTCTGACTAATAGAGCATAATGCTTTGAAATCTCATTCATGTTGCAGCTTGTACAAGAATTTTTTCCTCTATATGGCTGAAGACTACTTCATTGTATGGCTCTACCAGGGTTTGCTTCTTCTTTTATGTGTTGATGGACATTTGGGTAGCTTTCAGCTTTTGCCTATTGTGGACAGTGCTGCAATGAGCATTGGTGTAAAAGGATCTGCTATCAGTTCTCTTTGGCATATGAGGGAATGTCGAAAAGTTTCTGGAAAAATTCTGTCATCTTTCAATTTAATTACTCTATGAACTTTTTGAAATTCCTTCTTTGCTGAGGAAAGGAATTGATTTATCATCTGTTAATTACCAGATGTTATCATTGAGAGGAATTAGCTAACTCTTCTCCACAACAACAGTGCTATTTTACACTTTCATCATTAATGTTCACAAATTCCAATTTCTTCATTTCCCCAACACTTGTTATTTTCCATTTCTCATATAACCACCATTAGCAGCAGCATTATAAGATGAGTTACTATGTTATTATGATTTTTTTATATTCTCTAATTGTATAGCAACCTTGAGTATCATTTGGTGTGATTTTGGCCATTTGTCCCCTTAAGACAGACATGTCTATGCATGTTCTTTGTCCTCTTTTAAATTGGATTATTTGTTTTTATAGAGAAGAAAAACTTACTTAGCTATTCTGAATATTAAATCTTTATTACATATAAAGTTACCAGATAATCTTTTTTATTCTGTAACTTGTAACACTATTCTCTCTCGTTAAGGTTTTAAAAAATCAAATAGTAATCTGAATTTTATTAATTTTAACATTTAAAATGTTATCACACCACTTGTTGGTAAGTTCTAAAATAACTTTGTAAAAGTCAGTAAATTTAATATTTTATAGACATTTTATGCACAGATTCATCTGTTTTGTCTCTTTCCAAAATGTGAATTTTTAAGTAATAAGAATTTCAAAAAAAATAGTATGTTATCCAAGTAGAATAAGATATCTCATTGAGTGGGTACTATTCCAGAAAATTGTTTCATATACTATTTCATTTAAAAGTCATGAATTGCTTATTGTGTGCATTGTTATTACCCATATTTTTTACATGAAGAAACTAGGGCAGGGAACTTTAAGTAAGCTACATGCCTATATCAAGATATCTGGCATATGACCAAAATAGATACAGATAATATTAGTTTTCTTTTACAACAGACTTGCTGATCTCTTCAGTATCAGTGTAATTTCCCTTAAAGGGAATTAATGTTATTTTAATGAACTATGTCTGTTGGGTAAGCTACCTGCTGTTTGTGCTTCAAACCTACCAACTTCTCCATGAGTGAGAGAAGGATCTATTTGTTCCTTTAAAGATTGACAGCCTCAAAAACTCTACATAGGGTGCTACTATTCAGAATGGATTCAATAACAGTGAGTTTTCGGACTTTATTACAAAGAGGGCTTAACTTTTTGTAACTTTTCAAGTGTGAGATGAGTATTATTATAATATTATCTCAGTGAATCAAGAATATGAGTATTTTTGCTATTAACATGCTATATCTAAAGAATAATGACGTATTCAGGGCTCTTAGAAATAATAAGTAGATAACAAAAATTGAAGTAATATTCTGTTCTCCAAATTCAATTTAGTTTTACCTTTATGGAAATTGTCTATTTTGAAATGAATCTATTCTTTTTGTGTATCCCCATAGCTTGGAAAATGTAAGAATAAGAAGAAGTGGTATAAAAGTGCCCTACATGAAGCGTACTTACTGTATGGATGCTCTTATGAGCAAAGACTGGAAAAATGCTACCTCTCAAAACAGGGTATATGAGCTTCTTATTATCTTAAACTTTAATATAAGGATTTAGTCAGATACACATTTTCCAGCATATGTTTTTAAGTTTAAAAATCTCTCCCTCTTTCGTGTTATCAGGAAACAGTTTATCTGTGTCCACTGAAAACAATAATTTTTGTTATCAATTGATGGTATTTGTCCTTGGAAACTATTTCAAATGATTTAACAAGACAACCTTTTTTTCCTTTAATGATGCAATTTTTAAAGGCAAATTTTGTTTTGTTTTTATCCACATATCTGTAATCTTTACTCTTAGACTCTGTAGGTCTGGTATGTTTTCAAAGCATTATTTCAAAATTAATGATCATAGACTTAAAATAAATCCTGGAAAGAATTTTTACTTGAATATATTGTATTAGTATTCACAAGTGTTTTACATGTTTTGATTTTAAAAGTTTAGGTAATTGTAGACAATAATTATAGAAAGTATATAATATAAGATCATCTTCAACTTTTTATTTTTAAAACCAGGCTTGTGAAACATAAGCTATTTGAGATAGTTTCAAAGACAAGTTTTTGTGAATTATAAGTATTATGGCTCATTGCTAGTAAAGTGTAAAGTGAATTCATCTGAAGGATGATAGTACTTACGACACACTTTCAACTCTAAAAGAATGATTCTCATATGAAAATAATAATACCAATAAAATATGTTTAATAATTCTTTTCTGTTCAGTGGCCATAACTTTTTAACTTAAAAGATCCCTTCTAAATTCATTACTTTAAATTTCAAAATAGATTATTAACTGATTTTTTTCTCTTTTTAGGAGTTTCATGGATATGTTTTTAAACCTATGTACATTTATTTGAGAAAAAGTATAAATATTAAGCCAGATAACTAGGGTTATGTTTTAAAGCAAATAAGTATGTCTGAAGAGAATGGAAAAAGAATGACAAGCACATTACTCTGGTTTGCTTTGAGACATTTATTACCACAAATCTAATTTTATTCCTTAGCTGAAAATATAATGTCTCTGTTTATTAGCACTAAACACTGAACTCACTCTATCATCACAAATACAATTTTTTGCCTTGCATAGACTTTGCAATTTTCCTGTTTTACCTCAATACACTTTGCAATATTTATGCTTTCATTAAACATTAATATTTTGGAATATTATAGTCGTTTACTTTTTTAAAGTGGAATTACATCTACTTCACACTAATAGTAGACATCCTCTAAATATACCATGGAATGGTGTCTTTTGGGCCATGGTTGTATTCATGTCACAGCCCTTTGTTATTCTTGCAAGTCTAAGGCTTCTAGCATGTGGCTAGCTCTGGTTTCATAACAAGAGATGGTTTTCTTTCTGAAAGTCTCATGGTTTTTGTATGCAGAGTAATTTAGCTTGATTTTTAAAAATTACCAAAAAGGGGAAAAAATTACATACATTTACACTGTTTGGGTGAAAGTTTACAAAATGAATCAATCTTCTATTCAGCAATGTATATATGTGTTGTCTTGTGACATTAGTTGCAGTCACTCAGTGTAAACATATACTTCTCGCTTCCTCCCTAGACTCCCTGTTTCCGTGAGCCCATCTTTCTCCCCTTCTGAAATGTGTTTTAAGGAAAAAGCTGCCCTTGTGGTCTTGTAGAGCTGATGGTTCTGAGAGAACATTCCTCATCAGTGTTTCTGTTCATCATCAGTCTGCCTTGAAGAGTCAAAGTGTAGGGAGGATCCTGACCAAACTGGGAATTTGTCATTTGACAGAACAGGCTCGGGGCTGAGCCCCGGTGGTGTAGTGGTTGTGTGTGGGACAGTGGCCCACTGGGATGGAGGTTCAATTCCAGCAGTGGGGCTGGGCCTCCTACTCCCACCACTGGAGAGCAGTGATGCCCCCCCACCAAAAAAACAAAAAAACAAACAAAAAAAAGAACAGTCTCATTCACTTTATGCACATTGAGTCATTGATGTCTGCCAAAGATACAATTTAATCCTTATGTCTGTTTAACTTCCAGAGTGGATATATATATATATATATATATATATATATATATTTACACACACACACACATATATATATATATATATATTGTGTTCTCATTAAAGTTTACATGGAAAATTAGGTTCCCATCGACACCTTCTACATAAATTGCTCAATTACACTGGTTACCTTTTTCACAAGGTGTCAGCATTCTCTTTCATTGCAAATTGGTGGTTCTGTTTCCAATACTCTAGTCCCCTGCCAGCCTTTCTTTTCCTCATTACTTTAGGGTCTTTTTTTACTTTGGGTCCCATATAGATGTTTCTAAAATATAACACAGGAGCCCTGATAGCACTGTCGTGTTTAATGTGTTGGCCTGCAGCTGGCCTAGTCGTGAATTCAAATCCACCAACAGCCCTGCGGGAGAAGATTGGGGTTTCCACTTCTGTAAACACGCTTAGAAACTCACCGCGGGTGGGGTGCTCTGAGTCAGCATGGACTTGCTGGAAATGGGTTCGGTGTTCATGAGTAATATGCTTCCTTTTGTATGCCAATCTTTTACTGTGATAAAAGGTGACCTTGGAATAGTTTCAGTTCAAAGTTTAAAGTATGTTTTAGGACATTAGTACTACTCAGTCCTCCAATCTCAACTGGCCTAGTATGTCTAGACTTAGTAAGAATGTGGGTTGTATTCCAGGTTTTTCCTCATTCGGCAACAACCATCTCTTGTGGACTTAGGAAGATAGTGGGAGCCAGAAACTGGTTAGTTCTGGTCTCAAGGTAAATGAACTATGGCTCATACAGGTCATAGCCTAGGTAAAAGGTTTCTTTTCTGAAGCTTTTGTTTCCTTCACCCAGAGGGGATTTAGGTACAAAACGTAAGTCCTTACTGTGTTCTAATGCAGCTTTGTGAGATAGTTAGCAGAGGTCTCAAAGGTGAGGATCTTAGAGAAACCATTTGTTTAATTCCAGGAACTCTGAGGTTTCTTCACTCAGCAGTTTACAATAGTTGCAATTGCTGCTAATACACAGGTGCATAGGCTTTCTACCCCGCAGAAATGGGCACACAGCCATATTTATGAGACTATCTCATGTTGAAATCTTAAAGGTAAATGTAAAGACACTTTAAACATCCATGAAAAAAAATTCACTATCTTTCAATTCCATTTTGCCGCAAACTTTTTGAAGCCCCCTTGTATAAACTCAGTTATAGTACCTCAAATTTCAAACTAGTGTCCACTTTACTTAGTTGCCCGGTACTTTTTATTGTATTAACTATGACTGCAAATAGGCTGTTCTTATAAGTCGGCTAGAATGCTCTTTGACACATACCAAAAGAAAACGTAGACCCATTGCCATCAAATGAGTCTGACGGAGAGTGACTCTCTAGGGTTTCTGAGGCTGTAGATCTTTAGGGGAGCAGATAGCCTCAGCTGGCTTCCTTGGATTGGTAGTGGATTTGAACCAGTGACCTTTTAACTAGCAGGTCAGCGCTTATTCGACTGCACCACTTGGGCTCCTTTTTTCAGACAGGAGCAGTCATTATATATAAAATAATAGGAGGGTGTTATTCATATAGTCTCTTTATACTCTAGCTTTAATATTTGTAAAGACAAGATTTCCTTACATGTTAGACATTTCAGAATGGCTGTGCCTAACTCTACTTTTATGAGAAAATGCTCTGAGCTGTCACATTGAAAGAGCATATATTGACATCTCTTTTCAGAGGCTACGACTAGACAAACTTTATGAAAAATTATTTAAAGGAGAGAAACCACTATATCCTATTCCTATTTTATTCCTCTCTAATATGGTTGTAAATAAGAAACCTTTTGATATCTATTTTGGATCATGGGTCTTTACTCTTTTGGAAAAATTTTCAGTAACTATCTGCAGATCCTCTTTATACTTTCAAAATAAAAGGTCTTCCATACAACTCCAAAGAAAAGTGAAGCAAGTCTTATAAAGTCTTTATTCAAATCGATGTTTCCTCTTAACTGCTTTTACTTTGGTGAGGATCCCTGAATAC
This sequence comes from Nesogale talazaci, assembly GCA_004026705.1. Classification (NCBI taxonomy): domain Eukaryota; kingdom Metazoa; phylum Chordata; class Mammalia; order Afrosoricida; family Tenrecidae; genus Nesogale; species Nesogale talazaci. Next base: position 19,754 of record PVJH01021428.1, on the reverse strand, counting down.
AGGCAACTCTGAAGGGAGGAAATTAAATTTTCTCACTATGGAAAATTCAACTCTGTAACAGTAATGTTGCCGAGGTTCAATACAAACCCACTGTTATTTTTAGTGATTGTAATCTTTTAAACATTATATCAGAATTTCTCTTTGGCATTTGCAAATCAAAGTTGCTGTTATTACTCCCCAGTAGGAGATGAAAGAGTCTGAAACTTATGAACATACTAAGTGACTTGAACAGCACTGTAGATATTTTTGTTACTAGTTCATCTTCCTAAGAGAAATTGCACATAAGAATAAGCTATAGTTTATAGAGAAGCAATGAATTTTCATTGTGTTTTGGCCCATCCTCTCTTAGGATTCACTGTATCTAATTGCAGTTTTGAGTTTCTCTTTTGTGCAGTTTAACTATTTGTACAAATTGAAAAATCATGACTTTTATGTTTATTATAGTTCTCTAATACAATAAAGATATCTTTAATTTTGAGATGCAACATACCTATTCCTTCTTTAAAAATTCCACTAGAATTTTTTTAATAAGTCTTAGATGTATAATGAGATATTAGGGTTTTTCTTGTATTTTGCAACATTTTGCTATTTTATCATTACTCATCAATTATGCCCAAGTAGGTTAAAATGATTAGAATGATTATTTGAAGAAAATGGTTATATAGTCACTTAAAATGATGATGTAGTAGTGAAATAAATGATCACTGTAACTCTTCATATTATATGGGTTAAGATTAAAACCATAGACATATGTAAGATATAACCTAAGATATCATTTTTGCTAACTAAAAATTGAGAATATTGATTATCATTAATTGGCATTGTTTTAGGAGTTTTCCATTGATTGTTATTTAAATCTCATAATATGCTAATGGAGTATTATTACTTATGTGTTATTAATAAGAAAACTGAATCTCAGAGAACATGTACATTGCTTTATATATCACATCATCTATCTAATATAACAGCTTATGCCAAATAGATGTCCTGTGTATTTTAAATATAGATTATATTAACTAGTTCAGAAAAATAGATATATTTAATATTCATGAAAGTTTTAAGATTTTGAATAAAATACTCCGTATACACATTAACTATAAAAACTATTTCAGACATACTGCACATAAGATGTGATCCTTGGTTTGAGGAACATTCTAGTCTAGAATAGTTCTTAAATATATACAGAACTTAGCATAATGCAATGACACAGTTTTCATGTTCTAATTTAGGTGCTCATTCTAAGATGTCCTACAAATCCTTCAAATTACAGGAGGAGTCAAGTAAGTACACAAATTTCTGATACTATGTAAAGATTTCAACACTCTCTTCAACTCTAGAAAATTGACATTATTTCTTAATTTCAGTCAAATAGAGCAATGGAATAAATATTGCTAACACAGTATGAGAAAATAGGAAAATCTGGTAATACAACTTTGTAATTAAGTACTAATTCCAAATGGTCATACTTTATTCTGTTACAGATCCAGCCAAAGCAGGTACCAAAGTTGCTGTGGTGACCAAAAAAAGGGTAAGATCACATTTTATTACATAAAATATATACATTTCAGAGGTCATTTAATTAGTGTTTATTTAATTAGCAAAATTACATGTACTCTATTTTTTGTACCAGTGACATGGACCATCCAATCTATCCCTCCCTCTCGGGGTACGTTTGCTATTTTTTTTTAAAACATGCTGCTGTAAAAAGAAAAAACAAAAGAGAAATAAAACAACTCCCTGACATCCCTTTGATGCCAACACATAGCGAGCCTGTAGCATAGGTTAGAATTGCTCCTGTGAGTTTCTGGGGTGCATCGGAGGGAAAGCCAGTCTTTGTCTTCTGTGGAGTGCCTGGTGGTTTCAAACTGCGGACCCTGAGGACTGCAGCCCAACCCTTAATCACAATGCCACCAGGTATGTGTTGAGTCAAAATAATCAATCTTTTTCTTCTAAATATTCTTACCTGAGTATGTTTCCTCTCTTAGGCTAATGCTTGAAAATATTATTTAGGGATACTTATTTGTGCAATAGATGTACAAGAAATTAGAGCAATAGAAAATTAATTATAAGTTAGGTAAACAATTGCTTTTATTTAGATTGTAGTTTCCAATGTCGTTGTTAGTTACCATCGAATCAATTCTAATTCTTTTCAACCGTATGTGTACAGAATAGATCACCAGGCCCAGCTTCCAAGGTGCCTCTTAGTGAATTATGAGTTCCAGACTTCTGGCTAGTAGTTGTGCCGTCCAAACTCGCAAAACCAAACTCACGGTTATTAAGTTGATTTGACTCAAAGTGGCCTCACAAGACAGAGGAGAACTGGACATGTAGGCTTCCGATGTTGGTGATCTCTAGGGGAGCAGAAGCCTCTTCTCTTTGCTATGGAACTCCTGGTTAAAATGCTGGCCTTTGGCTAGCAGGTCTGCACGTAACCCATGATACCACCATGGCCCCTTTGTGCTACTGAATGACTGCCAGTTTTTCTCCTGGATACTGGCATATGGAACTATTTTATATGTAATATTGTTATATATTATTTCATGTTATTGTATTTTATCTTAAACCATATTACTATATGTGTAATATGCTGTCAAGAGCAACACAGCCATTTGAACTAATTTTTTGGACCTAGTTTTTTTTTTTAAGGAAAACTTTCACAGCCAAAAGCATTTTAAAAGCATGTTCCATTCAGAGGGAGGTTTTAACTCTAACTTTTGTCAAAAAGATAACTGAGATAGGGTGAACCTCGACATTCTCCTTAAGTGACAATGTTCCTACAGGACACTAATGAAAAGGGGGAAAAATGCTGGTTAAAAGAAATCTTTCTGGACATATAATATATTGAAGTCTCAAGAAAAAGACTAGTGTTTGAAAGGAAAGCCAATATTGGGAGCTTTCTGTGTTTGAAGTTGGGGGATAGGGCAGAGTGGTCCCAAGAATGTTGAGTGTAACCGAGTGGAACAGAAAAGGATGTTGGGTATCGACTTATACCTGAGCAGACAATGAGTGAGCATCTTTCATGTCATCTGAACATGTGTATCTTTGGGGTATTTTTGAAATCAGATTTTGTTTCATCCTTTTGTTTTCTACTTGTAGAAGGAACCTAGACTCCTCTTGCTTCATAATGTCAATGTTTCTTTGTCTGGAAAAAATTCGATATCATCCTACCTTTTGCTCTTCTACTTGTAAAATGAATCTGGAGATTTAGGTAGCTAAACAATGTTGATATTCCTTTGCCTGAAGTAATTCAATATCAAAGGGTACAAGGTTGCTGTATATCAGAGAAAGAATACAGGACTGTTGGAGGTCTGGAGATTTGAACAAAAATATGTGAAAGAGTTCAGGAGTGTGCATTTGAATGAGATTGTGTATTTCATGCTCTGCTAAAAGATATTTACAAAAAAATGATTAAGATGATGGCTAACATATCAACATTTTGTTTCATTTTTTACCAGTGGTGAAATAAAACCAAACTAGCTAAGTAATTAGATGCCATTCGTAGTGGCAGGCAATACCATTCATAGTATGGTCCAGGGTCCAGAGGGAAAGGTGATTTTCCAATTGAGAGAAAGCATTTATAAACTTCTGTAGTGTTTTGAAGGAGCCCTGATGGCTTACATCGGACTTCTAATCACAAGATCAGCACTTGGAAGGTACCATTCACTTTCTGCTCTCATAAAGACTTACAGCCTCAGAAACCCTCTGGACAGTTAGTTTCTGCTTTATAGGGTTCAATACTATGGCAGTGGGATTATCATGATTTAGCAGAGTAATTGTTATTTGTTGAATCTAATAACATACTGAAACTTGTATTTTGTGCCTTTTATCTTTAGCTAATCTTATTGTTCCAGTAGCTCATTTTTTATTTCCATACCAAGATATCACTGCCATCAAGTTAATTCTGACTCACATAGGGACCCTAAAGGCCATAGTTGAACTGCCGTGGTGGATTTCTGAGACTGTAAGTCCTTTACAGAAGTAAAAGACTTCATTTTCTCCTAAGGAGAGGTTGGTAGTTTCAAGCTGTTGATCTAGTGGTTAACACCCCAACATATGAAGGAATAGTCCTTCACCTCAGATAGTTTAAGAGATATTGTCTAAGGAAACAATTTAGAAATGTGTGGAGGAATTTTGCTTATGGTAAATCTGTGAAGTTCACAGCATTTTATTGGCAAAGTGTTTGGGATGTCTTCTCAATACATGGAGCAGAATTATAATAATCTTACACATTCAGCATGCATCTTAAATGTTCTCTTGAACTCAAAAACTACATATATTATTGTAAAATGGTTTAATATAAAATGGTACTGAAATCAAATTTAGCCAAAAATCCACAGAATTTCAAAGGCCTGTATGGAGAAGGCAGTTAAAATGGAATAAATGCTTGTTATTAAACTTAAGAAATAATTTACTTATTCTCTTCTCAACATATTGTAACCCATCTGTTAAGGATTACATTGTGTCCCACCCAAAACATGTTGTAAATCCTACTTCTATACTTGTGGCTACAATCTCATTTGGGAATGGGTTGTCTTGCTATATAAATGAGGCACACTTCTTTTAGGGTGATTCTTGAGACCATCTATTTTGAGATATTAAAGGCAAACAAGAGAAAGCAGTGTGATGAGGTTAATCATGAAAGTAAGTGAGCAGAAGGAGAGATACCAACCAGGTGAAGATTCCCCAGAAGATCAAAAGAGAATTTCCTCTAGAGTCAGAAGCAAGAGTCTTTCCCTACCTAGTAAGGCCCTGAATTCAAACTCCCAGCCTCTAGCACTATGAGAAACCGAATTTGCTCTATTATGCAATAGGAAGGTACAAGTCTAATTTGAGGATACCAAATCTAGGGGAAGACATTTTTCTCTAGTGGCCCAGGGATAAGGCCTCTTTTCAGTATCTGTTGACTCATATTCTTTGGACATGTGTCCAATTTCTCCTTGAGACTCAAAGTTATATGGACACTCTGTCCCTCACTCTTCTTTCTCTATATTACTGGGGTTCCTGTTTCCCTGCTCGGTTCTCTCTCATTTTATTACTTGTAATATGAAAGGCTATATACCAGTATATCCTACTGAAAGGATAGTCCCCTTTCTTGTGTTCAGCGCTGTGACCTAGGTAAAAGGGCTACATCTCACCTGAATCCCTTTATAATTAACTGCTGGATTTCAGAAGACCACATTCTGCAGAAAATTATGTCCTTATATAACTGTCAAATCACATCATTAAATAACTGATGAAGCACTGAGAATCATAACCTAGTCAAGTTGACCCATATTTTGCATGTTACACAATTCAATCCATGGCACCAAGATTATCTTGAAGAAATGGTTGGTAGAATTATAGGCATCATAGGCAATTTTGGTGAGGGATCAGTAAAAAGTAATGAAAATGATAAAGAAGGTCTCTATCAATTTAGTAAATATATATGGAACCAGTAATATGATGTTGCTGGAAATGTGAACATTAAATGTGATATTGATGAGACCTTTAAAGAAAATAATGATTGTGTAATTGGAAAATGAGAAAAAGGTGATGCTATTTATTCAGCAGCAAGAAACTTCTCTGATTATGTTTAAATGTTTGGTGGAAGGTAGAAGTGACTAGTGATGAATTTCATCTGACTGATGAAATTTCTTAATAAAATCTTAAAGGGACCAAGCGATTTCTCCTTGATGCACATAGTGAAATGTGGGAGGAGAGAGTGCACTTAAAAATGAATGCTACTGAGTGGGTTAATAGTCCCTTGGCATAATGGCTGGGGAAATGGGGCACCAATAACAATGAGTACAGATTGAAGAAAATGTTCTCAAACTGATTTTGATGATGATTGTGCAACTCTTCTTTATGTGACTGAAAATTGAGTTGTATAATATGGGAACCAACATTGCTTAATTTGTTCTAATTTATCACCAAGTCTTCATTATATAGTGACGGTTGAGGTAAAGATTGTTTTTTTAAGGTAAAGATATTTTTAAGTACTAGGAGTGGATGTGCTTCCTTATATGCTGTAGGATTTCAAGAAAAGAGATACATTTCTGTGATACTTTGTTCATTCCCTATTATAACATACTCAAACCCACCCCCTCAAAACTCAGATTCACTGCCATGGAGTCGGTGCTGGTACATAGTGACCCCCTGTGGCTTTCTGAGACCGTGACTGTTGACGGCAGGAGAAAACTCAGCCCCTCTCCTGGGTTGCTGTTGGTGGTTTTGAAGTGCCCACCAGGTGGATCACAGCCCAACAAGTAAGCACGACACCATCAGGGCTCCATCTGATCACATAAGAAATCATTTGCCTCTTTTGGAGAACATAGTGATTCTAATATTTTATACTCGTACAGACATATAATTAATTCTTATATTATCCCGACTCCAATTTAAACTAAACTAATTTATTTTCTTGCTTACAATCTAATAAATCTAACCTAATGTTACTTAGCCTAAGAGTAATTCCTATTCCTGTATCTACCTTTACTTCTCCTCTTACCTATGGTATAAATCCTTTGTTCATGTTATTTCATTTGTACCCAGTTAGTCACATTACAGATAGCTCTCGCTCTCTTTTCACATTTGTCTTCTTAACTATTTCTTGAAATACAGTTGTTCCAAATGTAGGGATGGACTTTAATTTTTATTAATATATTCTCTTTTTATTGCAGTTTAAATATTTTTAACCATGGATATAGCCACTTGTATTAATTAAAGTATAGTCTACATTGTTATGACAAAGAGATTCCAAATTACACTGAGTCATACAATGTGGAATTTTATCACCTTGCCATATATATGTCCAAAGCTAGGCCATTGGTCCATGTTGGAAAGAAGCCTTGTCCCATCAGAGTATCCAAACTTCCATGCTCCTTCTAGCTCACTTTTCCAATCCCTGGGAAGTGGTCATCATCTGTAACGGTCAGAGCTTGATTGCATTCTCCATTCACATTCTGGAAAACAGAAAAAGTAAAGTAGAAGATGAGTAAAACCCTTAGCTGAAGGGTTAATGAAACCCAAACATGAACTTGATGTTGCACATATCATTTCCTTGCCATCCCTTTTGGCTAGGTTTAGTTACATAGACATATCCAGTAGTAGCAAGGGGAAGTTGGGAAGTGAAGTTCTTACCCAGGCTGGCTTGGAGGTAGGTTATGTTTATAAAAAGGAGGGGAAAACTCTTTGTCACCACCTGGATTCTGGCTCATGGCATAAATACCTGGGTGCAGATCGTTATCAGAGAGTCATTTAAAAAAGGAAAACAATGTTTCCAATTGTTTGTTTATTATAAAAAAAAGTCACCAACTCAGAATTGAGGAATACTGGAACACTACTTCATTTGACCCTTACTGTAGTACCAGAAATACTCATTTCCATAATTCTCTTTATTCTTACAAAGACATTGTCCTGGTAATGAACAGGACTGTCAGAGCCAAAGTTGGAAGTCAGCTCTGATGGTGCACAATGTCACAATTTTCTTGAACAATATTTGCTTTAGTATCTCAATTGATTTTTGAATAACTTTGAATTTGATTCAAAACAGACAGTTATATCATTGTGAATGAGTGGGGTTGGAGTAGAGACCCAAAGCCCATCTGTAGATAACTGGACATCCCTCCACAGAAGGGTTATGGGGAAAGGACAGTTCGACCAAGGTGCTGTAGGGCACCAATGAAATACACAGCATTCCTCCAGTTCCTGAATGCTACCTTGCCTCCAGTTCTACCTTACCATGACCCTGTTCTACCGTACAAATCTGGTGAGACTGGAAAACACACATTGGTACAGATAGGAGCTCTCAACACATCGACTTCAGGAGAGATGCACCCCTCAAGAACGCTAGTGGGAGTAGCAATATCATAAGAGTTAAGTGGTGGTTGGGGAGGGGGAAAGAGAAGAAAGGGGAAACCCATCACAAGGTTGGATACATAGGCCCCCTCCCTCCCAAGGGGGATGAATAACAGAAATGTGGGTGAAGGGAGACAATGGACAGTATAATCTACAAAATAATAATAATAGGTCATGGATTTATGTGAGTGGGGGAGGAAGGAGAAAAAAGAGGAGCTTATACCAAGGGCTCAAGTAGAAAGGAAATGTTTTGGAAATGATGATGGGAACATATGTACAAATATGCTTGATACAATTGCTGTATGGTATAAGAACTGTAAGAGTCCCCAATAAAATTATTTAATAAAACCACTTCAAAGTTGATGCGTATAAAGGAGCATAATTCTACTTAAAAATAATCTTCATCTGTATAGAACTTTATAGTGCAAAGCATTTTCGTAGATGTTGCTTTCCCTGCAGAACTTCAGGAAGGAGAGAGAGCACACACAGCAGTATTCATCCGTTTCCACAGGAGGCCATTTGGATTAGAAAGTTAAGGAACTTGCTCATAGCCAGACAATGCTGCTTTGATATTTTTATTCATTTTCCTTAGGACCTGTCAAAATCTTGGAAAGGTAGTTTAATTAGAACCTGAGTGTTAATTTTGCCCATAAAGGTTGTTGTGGATAGCGTCAACTCCTAGCAGCCATACGTGTGACAGAAAGAAGCACCCCCTGTCCTGGGCCGTCCTCACCTTGCTGCACCCATGTTGTCAATCCATTTCTGCCGGGGGCTTCCTCGCTTTCACTGATGATCTTCCAAGGATCAAGTCCTTATCTAGGCACACTCCAACTTTTACATGCATATGAGGCTTCATAAAATGCCGTGACTTGGAGTAGATGTACTTAGTTCTCAAAATGATACCTTTGCTTTTTAATATTTAAAAAAAAGAATTTTATTGGGTTTTATCCAACTCTTACCACGATCAATGCATACATCAATTGTATGCAGTTCACATTTGCACATTTGTTGCCATCATCACTCTCAAAACATTCTCTTTCCACCTAGACCCTGGTATCAGTTCCCCATATTTCCCCTCCTTCCCTTCTGCCCCTTCCCCACAAACCCTTACTAATGTACAAATTGTCATTATTTTGTCATCTCAATGTGTTCCTTTACCCACTTTCCTGTTGTCCATACCCCAGAGAGGAGGTTATATGTAGATTCCTACAATTGGTTCCGCTTTCTACTCCCCCTTCTCTCCACCCTGCTGGTATCACCACTCATACTGAACACTGCCATCTTTGACTTAAAGCAGCAAGTAGTTCACGTCCCAATCACTTTCAATGAGCAAGATGTTCTCATCTGCATGTTACAGGTTGTTAATAAGCCTGTCTCCAAACCTGGTGCTGGGTTACTTTTTATATAGTCCAGTGTTTTTTAAGATTACTTGATGAGCATACAGATTGAATAGGTTTGGCGAAAGGGCACAATCCTGATACACACCTCCCCTAATTTTAACCACTAAATCATTCCCTTGTTCTGTTTAAACAACTCCTTCTTTAGCCTTACATGGTTTTCACATGAGCACTGTGGTCAGTGATAGAGTAGGAGCAAAAATCTGGGGCAAAACTCAAAATCAAAACCTTACTTTTTCTCCTTTTAGGTTCCTCTCTACTTCTGCTGAGAAGGCTCACTATTACATTCCCAGTGCAATGGTAAAACAGGGCAATCCCCCCTGTTAGTGTTTCCCACCCCCTATTTATAGAGTTCTACTCCCCAGTCATTTGGTAAAAGTTACAATGGCGTGGCTAAAAGAGCCATTCTAAGGAATTCACTTCACCATAACTAATAACAAACATTTCTTCCACTGTTCTAGTTTTTCATATATTTTTCCACTGTATTGTTTATTTTTGTACTTTTTTTCCTGGAAATATGGAAGTTAAATAGTTTTATGTGGTTATATGTACATTTCTGGGTTTTTAATTTTACTTTAGTACAGTCCTGTGCTGTATAAAGTGCTTACACAGTATATGACGACATATACGCTCACGCTTCCATAGGCTATGCTCACTACGGAACTCAGAGTGGCCCACTCTGGATTTCTGAGACTCTCCTGTTTAGGAGCATGGAAAGCCCAGTCTTTCTCCCAGGGAGCTGCTGGTGATTTTGGATTGGCGATCATGCAGATCGCAGGCCAACACATAACCCCTACATCACAAGTTTATAATAAATTGGGGGTGGGGGACCCTCATAGTCATCGAGTCATTGCTGACACAGCGGCCCTTTAGGACTGGGTATTACTGCCCTGGTGCATTTCTGAGATGGTTAACTCTTTGGGGTGTATGTATCTCATCTTTCTCTTTTAGATTATAAAAGAGTGCAGAGTTTTCTATCAGAGAATGAGATATAACCAGAGGTAGCAAACATGACAAATTCATGCATGCACCATGTATATCTCCTTGTCTCATGTGCACAAAGTGATTACATTGCCAGGTGTATGATGGTGCAGTGCATAAAAGAAGAAAATCAGCAAATTCTACTGCTCCAGATTTAGGCATGTTTGTGTGCTAAAAAATAATATGGTGTTCATAATTCCAAATCATTCCGCATCCTGTTTCAAAGAATGTATTATGGATGTCAAGCAACATATATCTGTCCTTAACTTCAATAAACAGAAAGCAAACCCACTGCCATTAAGTTGATTCAAACGCATCACTACTCTAATGTAGAAAGTAGAAATGTCTTTAGAGGACTTATTTATTTTTTTAACAGTTTTATTGACACTTCATCCACATGTCATATACATCAATTGCTCATATCAAGAAGAGGTGTAACTTTTCTACCACAATTTAAGAACATTTTTCTTCCTTGTATTCATTGTTATTAGTGTAATTTTTCTCCAATTTTGGCAAAAAAATTTGGCAAACAAAATACACAAAACGCTCTCTATTTCAGCAACTACTACATGTACAGTTTAGTGTCATTGATTGTACTTTGTGTTGTTTTGATATTCCTCTCCAAATTTTTACACCACCATTAAAATAAACTCAGTTCCCCCTAAACAAAAACTCTTCTTCTGTCACTTAAGGTAAACAGAGGTCAAGTTTGTTTTTTTAGTATTTTTCTTGATGTACTACTCACATATCATACACTTCCATAGTTAAATAGATTTTTAAAAAGAATTGTACATACATTATCACAATCAGTTCTTATGCTCCCTTCCCCCTTCCCACGTTCATTGATTGTGTCCCAATTCTCCTTCCTTTTGCCTCTTCAACTCCTTCCTAGTAAACCATTGCATTAGTTTTATCTTTATGCATCCACTCCTGTGTTTCTTAAACTGGGAGATCTAACAACAAAAACAACAACAGCAAAACAAATGGCATAAAAGCAAAAACAAAAAATTTGTCAATCATCCCCCTGAGGTACAAGGCATTTGCATTGTAAACATCAATAATTTGTCCAATGACATAAAATTTAAGCTAATGTTGATATGAGGAGTTTATGTGAGTGTAGTCCAGGTGTGAACTGCAATTCATGAATTGTTGCTTTGTACAGATTGATTTCTTGTTTGATCGAACTCTTTACATTGAGCATGGGTGTTGGTGCTAAGGGAAATTTTCCTGTCTCATTTTTTACAAGAACGGATTTCTGCCTATCACATTAAAACCTGTCATATTAGCACAAGGGGAACACTGTGGTACCAAATATGGTGGTTTTGAGTCTTCTTTCATTGAATACCCACTAAGCCAGGGGTCCAACCGTAGGTCCCATGATTACCATTTCCACAGTCTTGTGGTGGCCATCTTTAGCTTCCCCTCCCAACAGGGCATTTCAGTCCCGGGTCCAAGGGTCTGGGTACTTTTGAGGTTTCTACACTGAGTCTTTCTTGTGTGGCCCTTGGGGCCGTGTTCCCTGTTAGGCCAGTGTCTGAAGCAGCTGTTCTCAACCTGTGGGTCGTGACCCCTTTGGATATCCTCTCACAAGGGATGCCTGACTCATAACAGTAGCAAAATGACAGTAATGAAGAAGTAATGAATGTAATTTGATGGTTGGGGGTCACTACAATGTGAGGAAGTGTATTAAAGGGTCACAGCATGAGGAAGGTTGAGAACCACTGGTCTAAGGTCACCTTTAGTTCTTATTCCCTTAGGTTCCCTCCAATTGTTGTTTAGTATCCTTTCCTGGCTTTACTGCATTTATCCCCCACACTGGAGGGCTTCTTAGCAAGTTCTTACTGGACCAGGCAGCTCCATCCCTTTCCCTTTGAGTAGCTGGCAGGCTAGAAGCGCCAACCCTGCAGCTAGCAACCAGGCACACAACCTACTCTAGCAGTAAAGATGTCTTCAAGGAGAATTGTCCAGTAGAATGGGTACAAGTAAGCATTTCTCCAGTGAGAGTGTCGAATGTGAGCTAAAGTTGACTTCCCAATCACTGAGCTCTCCATTTCCTTATATAAAATATTTCTCTGACAGTGTATGCTAACCATAAAGCAGAGGTACTTAAAACAGAAGACATTTCACACATGCTAGGTATTACTTATAGGAGTATAAATTTATTATTGTATGTGGTATGAGGATGGCATATAAACAATGAAAGCGTAACAACTTTTAACTGGTTACCCATGTATTGACTAATATATAATCCTGTTCCTCTTTACTGTTTTCTGTGGGATTATTTATAATACATATGGCATTTAGCAGGTCAAAACATGTATTTCTCAATTCAAGTATCTGCATTATGCCATGCATCTTTTGCATGCTTGCTGCCGTCATACTTCTCTAAACACCTGCTTTTCCACTTGAGTCCTTGACATCAGCTTCTTATCCTTTCCCCTCCATCCTTGCTCCCCCCCTCCCATCAACCATCAATACTTTTATAAATTATTATTATTTTGGCATAACTTACACTGCCCGATGTCTCCCTTGCCCACTCCTTATTTTAATGCATGATCACTGATGAGTTATTTACTTTTGCAAATGTTGGTTTATACTTTGGCTTAAAATACGTATTAAATATATCTAATATTTCAGATGGATTTTAGAATTATTTGATCAAGAAAAAGTTAAAAATAAGATTGGCATTGTAGAAAAGCTATGTATTAATTTAAGAAGAATTTACATGTATATAATTGTCAATTATATCCACCTGGAAATATATCTATTTATTCACCTTCTTTGTTTTTTCTTTTTCAGTGTAGGTTTTTACTATTTCTAATTAAGGCTACTTTAGACACAGCTATTAGTTGGGAAGGACAGGTTTTTCATTTTATTTTCCATCTCATCTGTGCATAGGTGTGTTTGCTTTCTCTAACATTTTGTTTTTATTAATATCAAGAATTTAACTTACACCATTTTGAAAGACAAAATTAATGAGGATTTATTTATTTATTTTACTATTTTTTTGGGGGGGGGGCGGCGCATCACTGCTCTCCGGTGGTGGGAGTAGGAGGCCCAGTCCCACTGCTGGAATTGAACCTCTGTCCCAGTGGGCCGCAGTCCCACGCACAACCACTACACCACCAGGGCTCAGCCCAATGAGGATTTTTTTAAATGTATGCATTCATGTTTAAGACGTTTAGGCTCCTATATTTTCTGATCAAAAAAATATTCTCCCTAAAATTTATTACAAAAATTATTCATAACCAACAGGGAAAACGCCTTCACCCAATTAACAAGATAAGTTACTTACACTTTATAACTAGTTATCTGGATGTTTGTGTTAATTGCTAAGTTTGCCATTAACATGGAATTCATCTACGGAAACTCATTTAACTTTGAGTGCATTTCTTTCAAAGCTAAATATGACAATAGATCCTTCCTGCTGCCTTCTAGCCTCAGGCAGGAAAAAAGTCTCAGAAAAGAAGAACAAGCAGAAAAACCCCTTGGGAAGAGTCACAACGTGGCTTTAAAACTCATTCAGTTCCCTTTTGACCTCCACTCCGTGGGTATCATTCACCCTTTCCATCGGCTAGCGCTGCCCACCCACCAATTATTCAGGTATTCCCTCGTGGTATTGCAAGTTACCATAGTTTTCTTTTGATTGATACCTTTTTCTTTTTACTTTAAATTCGTTTTTGAAATAAAATCAAAACAAAGTGAAAGGTAGAGATCCTAATTATGCAGTTTGATGAGTTTTCTAAAATGTATACACCCATGGTCTCTATTTTAATTTTTAAAAATACCAATTATGTTCATTTATAATTTTCAAATTCACACCAAAATAAGCATACAAACAGAAATATTCATGTGTCACCTACATTGTCAATAGTGTCCCTGAGGAAAATCTTGATGTAGAACATTCTTTTTCGTGGCCATTTTACTTGCCCTATCAAGGACCCCTGCAGCATAGTGGCTACAAGTTGACCTGTGATCAGCAAGATCATCTGTTCAAAGCCACCAACTACTCTGCTTGAGAAAGACGCACCTTCTCCTTCTGTAAAGAGTTGTGATCTCTGACACTCAAAGGGGCAGTTCTACCCTATCCTCATAGGCTTGCTATGAGTCAGCGTCAATTCCAAAGTAGTGAATTTGGGTTTGGTTTTTGTGCTCAGAACCAGCAGGTTGTTTTTTTTTTTTTTTTTTTTTTTTAACAAGACACTATATAAATAATTTAGTAGGTACACCTTCTAGATTTTATTCAAGATTTACCGCAGTCTTGAATTATTGTGTGTAGGAACTATAGGTTAACAATTAGTGGTAAAATAGATAAAGTAGTTTGATTTCTGATATCCAATGTCTGTTATATACCATCTATTAGAGCAAACCAATATCTTCTGATTCAGGGCACCAGTTTTGTGGTGTGAATGAATATATTTACTTTGCAAGAAAAATGTTCATTTGAGACTTCTTTTCCTACACCTTTGTTTTAACTTTGAGTCTATAGATCTGAATACAACCCAAATGATCTAGACTGCTTTCTTTTGAGTTCTCCTAAATTAGACAGTAGGAATAGAAGAAGCCGGAAAGCAGAGAGAAAATGTGCATCAGTGGGAAAGGCAATGGAGTGAAAGATTCCTTTGTTTTTATTTGCAGGATATTACAAAACAGGGTTTGAGTGTACCCCTTTCCCATCCAGTCATTCTGATTCTATAGAACAGAGTAGCACTGCCCTATAGGGTTGACCAGGCTGTGGGTGGCTCCTAAATAGAAGGGACTGCTTGATTCAGACTTCTGACCTTTGGTTTAGCATCTGAGCACTTAATTATTGCACTGTAGACTTTTCATGTTCTAGGGCAGGCATTGGCAAACTCTTGAGACTGCAGAGCCAATTCTGTCCCTCCGAACAACTTGAAAATCACTCAAGAGTCTTAAATATGTTTTTCCAAACAAAATCACCATGATCTGAAATAGTGATCTTCAAATGTTTTCAATGTTACTTCAGAGTCACACATTCACCCTAAAAGAGCTATATTTGGCTCACGAGCTGCAGTTTGCCCACCATTGTTCTAGTGCAAGAGACACGTTAGTCTCCAAGTTCATGGGAAAGGTATTTGTTAGCTGCTGCCCTTAAGGAGCAGTTTCATGCACAAGGCAGCTAGCTTCTTAATGGAGCCGGAGGAGCAGTTTGGAGGGAATGTTGTAAAGGTTCTCAACAAAGAGGATTATTGGTGATGTCTTAATAAACCTGTGATTTTGTCTGGGAAAATTCTGAGTTTAATTATGCAGATCTGATGCATGGTAAACAGAAATGGAAGTTTACCTCTCAGTAATTTTCTCTCTTGTCTTTCAAGAATTGTTTTCATCCTTATTACTAAAGCATACCCCTCCAAGGTATTTTTAATGTGAGCATTTATAATAATGCTTTTGTGTTCATTTTATGTCTCTTTGCACAATACACATCTAAGAATTCAATGAAGGTGTTAATTCACTAGGACGTTAACTGTGGGAAGGCTTGAAATCTGGTGCCATGGATTTCAGAAATTTAATCTTTTCAACCATGTTTTCTACTCTAGACTTTTAACTTTGAGCCACAAGGCAGTAAAGGGAATTTTGCAAACTGTGATTGTACTTTTGTTAAGAAACAAACCCTCTTCCCCATGAGTTCCAGTTATCGCATAGAGAACAGCTTCCAGAGGTTGACCTTTGTGATTTGGGACTGAAGCTTGTATTTTGCAGATTTCTTTATTTTACTCTTATTTTTGAAAGGTGTAATCATTTTCATATGATAGACACTTAAGCTATATCTCCAACATCAAACTACACATAGGAAAGATCTAAGTTTTTCTAAATATTTCTCATTTACTGTTACCTCATTCACCCTATTGAATTAAATTCAAGTATAGTATTACTAATCAGTAGAGAGTGGTTTGAATAACGAATTTGTATTTTCTAGATTGAAGCTATAACAGTGGATAGTAAATGATAGTTCTATGCCTAATACTAACAACTGTTTCCTTATTTGCAAGAGGAGCTGTTATCATTGAAAAAGCTACCATGTGAGTATAAAGTAATAGAGTTTATTTGTAAAATAATACCTTCCAGTAAAGAGGAAAAAAAGCAAAATCTGATCTAAAGGAAGAGTAAAGAGTTTTTATTGAGAGGCAAGAAAACTTTCAAATAGAAAACTATAGCATCCAAAGGAGTCTTAGCTAAGTGATCCAATGATCTTTTAAGAAGAAATAAAAGGAACTTAAATAAAAATCTAGTGACTGGCTGACTTTTGGTAAGGGCTACAAAATTGGATGGATCAATTATGAGGTTTCATTCTATAACCACAGAGAAGATTTGTAAGGCTCAGGTTAAATTTGGATAACCATCTATTCTAAGAATTGTTTTGGACCCAATATCTTGAGCAGAAACTCTTAAACAAGTAGCACCACATTCTTTAGAATTGTTTAACGAATAATTTTGTCAGGCAACCAATGGAAAGTTACAAAAAGGATGGGTTGTATTCTCGATGCGTTAAAGTCAGATTCAGAAGAAGCATTTCACTATGTCTAATATTAATCCATAAATTCCTCTTTAGATTCATGCCAAATGCAGGAAGATAATCAGCCAGTGGGTAGTGGAAGCAGCTCAATGACGTCACAGGTCTTCACAGGTCACCTCCAGCTGAATGTTTCAATAGCAGGAAAGGGATGGCAGAGAGAGAGACTGGGTCTGGCCTCCAGTGAGCTGTTTAGCTCCATCTCACCTCCAGATTAGGCCATCAAGCTGTGCCCTAATGAACAGGCTGGACTTCACCCCTTTGCTCCAATTGACAGGAGATTATGTAACTGCCACACCTGCTAAATAAGTATACAGCCCCTCGAGCAGTGAAGTGGATTATATGTTGCACTGCTAATCCCCAGTATGAACTTCCCAGCCACTCCTCAGGAGAGAGATGAGGCCATGTACCCCGATGAAATCCAAAGGAGTCATTCCACTCTGCTGTGTAGGCTTGCTCTGAGTCAGAACCGATTTGACGGCAGTGAGTTTGTGTTGGTTTGATTTTATTAACTGTATCCTCTATTTGTATGGCAGGACCAACAAAGGGTGCTGTGACTTCCACATCCTTCATTACATCTATGCTTGAATCACCACAGAGTTGATGTAAATAGTTGAATCCAGATACATTTTTAATAACATTATTTGGTATTGCTGTGGAGAGTCTATTCCTGTATAAAAGCAAGAGATTATCTTATGTCCTCTGTTGAGAAGAAATGCTCAGAACACTTGACAATGATTTATGAGATAAAGAATCAGGCAGGTTACACTTACTCCTAAGTTGATGAAGACAAAGTTTATAAAGCAGGTAAAGAAATATTCAGTATTTATTTGCCCAGGGAAAAAAGGAATGAAACATCGGATAGAGTTTGTAATCAGCTTTTTAGAAATGAGGTGAAATCTCTAGAGTCCAAAAATCTTCTCTAGAAAATGTATCTTTTCCCATCATGTCTCTTGTTAAATTACTAAACAGCTTTAAAAAATAAAAACAACAACAATGCCTTTACCTAAATAGAGGAATTGTTGTCAACTTACTTGGATTCCAATAATCTAATTTACTCCCTCCAATCAATCAGATAAACAACTGTGCTAGAATTCCTGCTTTTCCTGGGGTTCCTTCCCTCAGCTCTTTGTTTCAATGAGCCTCTAGTATCCTGGAAATTTTAAGTAGACGGGTGAACTCAATTATGTTAAAAAGGGAGAGAAAAACACAACTAAATGTTCCATACCTGATAGAGGCAGACTTTGTGTTGCAATGCTTATCTGCTTAGCCATTACATGGAGGGAAGGGAGTTGGATGAAAACCCAAGCAATAGTTCTAGATGGCACACAGCAACAGTCAGAGAAGAGATAGTCGAGGAGCAATTCTGTGAAAATTCTAAGTCCAGGGTTTTAAAACTTGTAAGCGAAATATGTAATCATAGAGCTTCTGGAAGTTTTCTGTTAACTATGGTTCTCAACGAGGACTGGGAAATGTTACTAGAAAGGTTTGCATGCTTTTCTTTAAGTTGGCGTATGAGAGAGGAAATACTGTCCTGTGTCTCAAATCCTTCATTAAAAATCATTATTTATTTTAAAAACTGTTTTTATTGGAACATAATCCATATGCCATATGGCTCAATAGTTCAATCATGATCAAGAAGAGTTGTACAGTGCTCGCAATCAATTTTAAAACATTTCTTTATTTTGCTTTCATTGTTATTAGCTCCCCACTTCCCACCCGTATTCCTTCCCACACACAAGGAACCACAATCCAATTAGTGTCTCTACAGAGTTACCTATGCAGAACTTCATATACAGCATAACATATAAAACAAGACAATTATCAACAGTAACAGTAAAACAAAATTCTAATTTGAAGAAAAGTAGGCAATATATATTTTTAAGTAGGTGATATTAAAAGCTAGAACAAATTTAAAATGCATCAAAAGTGAGATCACAGTTCTTGAACACACACTCCAGTTCTTCTCTGGGAAGCCCTTATATTCAGAGAAAAATATGGTGTTGTAGTCAAAGTGAGAGGTGGCTGAAAGAAAAGCCCAGGGGCACACAGGGTATTTATATCACATTACCAGAGACTGGTATCTGCTAATGCTCAAATCTCATAGAAATGAGGAGCTGTACTAAAGATTGACTAGATGTGCTCTGTGGTAATTGGTTAACATTTACATAAGAATCATTAGCCTTGTGTTTTTGCTTTTGAAATAGTCTTTTAAATACAGGACATTTTAACAGTACAACAAAAAGTAGACTTAGAAAATTATTATTTTTACCTCCTCCCCCTTGGCAAAGAAGTGTTAAAAACAATCATTATCTGGGCCCCAAAGACTTAGCTATATTATTTTTATTCACTGGGTACTTAGATTAAGCAATAATCGTCACTTATAGGGCTACATGAAACTGGGGCTCATAGTTATTCGAAGCAGGTTTTCTGAGGAGCTTTTCCAAAGGGAAATGAGGATATTAGTTTTGCCTTTGGTGTGATTATTTTTGACAAGAATTTGTGTACATTAGTCAATGCACAAGAATTTGTGTACATTATTCAATGCACACAAATTCACTTTGGGAAACTGTGTCAAAGTAGGCAGCTCTTTACTGATTATTAGGTGACAATTATTCTCAAAAGGGTACATAACATATTTATGCCTTCTGTGCCCATAAAATGCTGCACCATAATTTTATGCCCTCATATTTAATGCAACTAACAAATGTTCATTTTAAGACACAAAAGATAATCATTTAGACGAATAGTGACTTAAGGAAATGGACAATGTCAAGTTAGTTTATGCAGACTATGTAGCTTCGATACAAACAAAACTCAGATTTTTTTTTTGTTCTTTGCCATTGAAGGCAAGTCTGCCATTTGTTATTCTATTCAGCAATACTAAATAAGTAGATATACATACACTCACATAAATATATATGAAGGACTTCAAAATGTTGGTGGAAAAATTCTGTTATCTTGTAATTTTACTTTTCCAGGAACTTATTGAAGCCTTCTAGTGTGTG
>PVJH01021427.1:0-38665 GCA_004026705.1 Nesogale talazaci | reverse complement strand
CCCCACAGTGGCAAGAGGTAAGGGAACAGTCCATTGAGCCCGGTCCACAGTGGATCGGTGGTCAACTCCTTTCTTCTCTTCTCCGAGTCTTCTTGCAGCCACTTGGTTTTGTCTCTTACGATTCCAGATTTGTTGGCATAGAAACAGCATCTTTCCTGTAAAGCCAAACAAATACCTCCCTGCTTTGCAGCAAGTAAGTCCAAACTGAGAGGGTAATATTGTAAATGGAGATTGAACTTATATTACAACAACTTGGAACAAAAAAATAGTAGTCTAAACCCCGTTAGATTTAGTAGTGGGAAGGGGAAACCACCTCCACCTCTGCCCAAGGCTGATTCCTATGCGGGAGACATTAAGACATGCCTTTACCTTTCAAGCTTCTTTCCCCTTTTCTGACAACAGCCACCCTTCCATTGGTACTCTACTTTCTCTGATAGGTTTGATAATCTCTAGTAATGTCCACATAGACTCGGAGACAACACAATATTCCCAATTACAAGGTTTATTAGGGAAAGTAATGGGTAACAATTCAGGATCTGAAATGTTAAGGATACAGTTATTGGCTCTAGTACTTCTTCACAGTCATACTCGTATACTTGCTCCCTTGGTTCTCAGACTCTCATCTCTCTACCTCTTGGCTTTTCCCAGCTTGGATAAATGTTACAAAGCTCCTTCAGCAGTGATACATGCTCAGAGGACACCCCACTCTTCAAGCTTGTCTCTTATCTAAAGGCAATACAGTGTGCTTCTTCTGTGGGCTGGGAAGTCTGTTGCTCTGTCCTATGGTCTCTGCTGCGACTGCCTCTTATTCATGCAAGGATCTTGGTCCTGCTCAGCTTATGATTCCTCTTGCATGCTGGTTGTGAGATTCTCCCATTCCTGCTTCCAAGATGGACTATTTTATATCCAATTCCCACAATAGAGTCTCTCATACCTTATTTGCACACTCCCACTCATTCATTCAGTGGGGGTTCCAAAAATATGGATAGAAGAGATATGCCAAGCATTTTAACTTTCCCTTACCTGGGTTTCGGTTTGGACTATATATTTTTATAAACTATGCGAATTTTGGTGCATTTTTGTGTGTTCATAAGACAATGAGGATATTCTTTCTCTCCCTGTTCCTGTCCTAGAATTGTGAATGTCAAATAAGTAGAAACCCTTCATAATCATAACAATTTATAGATATATAGATAGCTAAGCACACAATGTCAAGCTAGTTGCCAAAAAGTGTGTTCTGCCTCATAACAGCCTCATGTGCATCAGATTGGAACAGGACTTCCTCAAGTTTCCAATGGCGATTTTTAGACTTACACTGTCAAATCTTTTATCATAGGTACTTTGTTAATTGTTTATACCACCCAAGTACTCTATATATATTAATTGGCATATATTGTTTGTCTTATTGTCTTTGTTGAATGTGAGAAACTGTTTTTGAAAACATAATCTTGAGCAACATGACATAACTGCCTTGGAAAAATTACCTTCACATACAGCCACATTTAAAAAATAATTTTAGTATATCATTGACATATAATTCACATACCATACAATCCATTTTTTAAACATACTTTAAAAAGTTGTACCGTCATCATCACCACAACAAATTTAGAACATTTCTTCATTCTCATATTTGTTAGTTTCCTATTTATCTCTTGCTATAATCATAAGCTATTAATCCAGCTTTATAGATTTATAGATTGTCTTTATAGATTTACCTATCCTGAATTTCATAGACCAAGAAAACATACAACCTATCCTAAACAACAGTAGAAAAATAAAACAAAATGAAAACAGAAAATAATGAAAACTAGAACTTAAAATGAGTCAGCAGGGAGAACAATGGTGAGGTGTTAAATTTTAACCTAACTACATTGGCATGAATCCACTTTCCAATGGACGCTGTTTGAGGGAAAGGGTATTTACATCTCTGGTTTTTAATCTAAGTAGGGATGCTGCAAATGGGTTTGGGGCTTTCACTGTCCTACATAGCCTTCTGCAAACCATGCTCAGAATTTAGGCTCTAATATAGCTCCTCTTTTTGGTCTTGGATTTTATTATTTACAATCCTTGGATCATAAATGCCATCGTGCTTCTTCTCAGTGAGCATAATTGACCCCTCACATAGAACATTTCTTGGTTTGAGGCAAGCCTTTATAATCTCAGATTTTATTTTTCTAATAGCCAGACTTTGTTTGAGTTTTTCATCACATTTTGCTATAGGACCCATATCTTTAGTGATGTCTTTATGAGGGTAAAGCCACATTTTAAGAAATAATTGCTTGCGGGACTGCGGCCCACTGAGATGGAGGTTCAATTCCAGCAGTGGGGCTGGGCTTCCTACTCCCACCACCGGAGAGCAGTGATGCCACCACCCCCCTCTCAAAAAAAGAAACAATTTGTAATAGCAGTGAGAACTGCTCACAATTGAGTGGTCTATCAGGACATGTGACAAAATTCTCTTGAATCTGCTAGTAAATACTCAAAGGGTTTATAACTCTGCTAAAAGCCTCAACCCAAAGGCATTCATCTCAAGCTCTGCTAGTCAGCAAGACCAACTCCACCAATTAAGTACCCAGAGGCACCCCACTCCATAAGCCAGCTTGCTGTCCCACAACATTCATCTTACCTTGTTCTGTGAGTTAAGAAGTTCAATACTGTTCTATGTTCTGGCTTCTGGTTCATCTACTGCTCCTCTAAGGGTCTTCTGTGTCCAGAAGTTTCATTGCACAAGCATCTCAGAGTCAGAGAATGTGTTCCATTCATGGATCTTGCTTGTATTAGTTCTCAGAGGACTCATTTTATACATAGCAGAATTTCACTCCAAGTAATCCGGTTCCCAATTACTCACAGGTGAATCTTAACAGTATCTTCCCTCACTTTTTTACCTGACCAAATCAGGTAAAGATTGTTTGGTGGTAGTTGGAGAATTTGGATAGAGGAACCACATTAAATGATTCACTGTCCCTGCACCAATATCTCAGTAAAAACACCACACCCAACTGTGATGATTTGTATGGATAAATATTCCTGTCCATGGGGTATAGAAAGTGGTGAGGAGAAAATTTAGAGAATTAAGACATAGTTTATTAAAGAGTGATTAGGGGTCATTTGCGTACCTATTGACTTATGAGGTGAGTTTCCTAACTTGATAAAAATGACTAGGAAATGTGATGAATATTTTTCCTATTCACAAATTATTTCTCATTAGGGATGACAAACATAAAAAACATTTGCTTAAAGCCTTTTTTTCCTTTTCTTTCCATATAATTCTAGGAGAAGTTCCACACAAAGAAGTGAAAACTGCATCCCAAACTTAGTTTTGAGATTTGCTCTTATATAGATTACACTTCAATTGGTTTCCAGATGCTGCTGCTAGTCCTACCTTTTGTGCTTGAGCTCATTTTATGAGTAGGCAGAGTGGTGTTGGTTGAGAAAGAAACAGCAGTTTTGATCTCATCTGTGGTATATGTTTTAATTCTAGAGGATTCATGGTTTTCTAGAACATATATGGTCTTCTAACCAGTATACCTGGTTAATGTCATCTAGCCTTATGCAGTCTTACCATTTTACTTTCGGAGTTATAATATAATCTTAATTTCAGAGGAGAAAACTATAGATCTGAGATCTGAAAATTACCTGTGCAATTTTACCTTGCCACTTAAGCAAGTAGCAAGTTAAAATTTATGTCTTTTGAATTTTAATACACTGTGATTTTTTTATAAGGATGCCTTCAAACTTTCAGATGTCCTTATTACTAGATTATGAAAACTTAAAAGCACAAAGAACCACTAGCCTTGGGTACATGTATGTTGTAGAAAAAAATTTTTAATGAACATAGTCACAAAAATGTGTGTCTTGTAAACAGCAGTCTGAGATGATAGAAGTATGATCCTTGCATTCAGGAAGATCACAGTCTTGGGGGGAAATACACATACCTACAAATCCCTCAATACAAGGCAACATGAGTTATGTGTTTTATTGGAGGTGGCTTTTGTGATACATAGTAAGTAGATAGAGAAAATGTCATTGAGGAATATGAAAGAAAGAGTAAATCAGAGAAAGATTATGGAAAAATTGTGTTAATGATTCCTTTCAGCATGGATAAACATTTTTTCTTTTTTAAAACATTCATTTATAAATATTACACAGAAAGTGCAGATACTATAAATATACAACTCTGTATAATTATAGTCCAATATTATTAAATTTGGCTTTGTTGATGTTAGGTACCATTGAGTTGGTTCCTACCCATAGCAGCCTTATATACAACAGAACAAAGCACTGTTTGACCCTGTGCCATCCTCAGAAATATTTTCATCTATTTCACTGGGAATCTTCCTCTTTCCACTTTTCACCTCTATCACAATAATATGTTCAAAGTATATAAGGCAGAGCTTCATCACTCTCGAAGGATCATTCTAGTTATACTTCATTAACAAAGATTCATAAGTTTGACCTATACCCATATAACCATCATATAGTTTAAACACAAACATACACACTTACTAGTATCCTGGTAGTTCTCTTCATACCTTTTTTCTGTCACCGCCTTACTCAAGGACAGAAATCATCTTCCTCTGATTTTAGTATATCAGTTTTCCTGTTTTGAAATTGAAGGGAGTGGAAGCATGCAATATTTTTTATTATCATTTAGATATTCTGTTCAGTTATGTTTATGAGATCTATCTATATTATTGTATGTAGCTGTGTTTAGAGTTTGCTCATTATGATTACTGTAGACGTTGTTGCTGTCAATTGCCATCCCATTGGCTCCCAATCAAAAGACATAATGCATAACAGAATAAAACATTGCTGGGGTTGTATAACATCTTTATAAACATTAATATGTTTGACTTCATTGTTGCTGCTATTGTGTTGTCATTTATTTGAAGTTTTCCCTCTTCAGGTTTTCTGTTTTTTGCTGACCATTTTCCAAATATGATGTCTTTTCTTAGTGATGGGTTTTCCTTTGATGATGTGTCCAAAGTTAATAGGACAAAGTGTTGTCATCCTTGCTACCAAGAAACATTTTGAATTTATTTCTTCTAAGACTGATTGGTTCATTGTTCTTGCAATATGCACACAACCCTTTAATCCATTTTAGAATTGATGGTCATTTGGTTTGTTTCCAGTTTGACATTGTTAGGAATTGTGCTTTTGTGAATAGTCTTTCCTTTTGGTGTGCATCTGTGGGCACTTCAATTAGAAATATCCCTGTGAGTAGAACTGCTGAACTAGGGCTATGCTGAGGCTAACATTGGTGAAATTTTGCTAAGGAAAAAATAAGAATGACAAAGGACTTCACTGAAGGAGGAGGGAGCATTAACATAGACAGTTTTGATGGAGAATCAGAGAGAATTCAAAAAGTGATGAACAGTGTAGAGTGTCTGAATTATGCTGTGTTTGAGAGTTAAAGGGCAAGGCAGAAAGGATGTTAGTGACAAGGAATAGAAGGGAGATTTTTGAGAAGCCTGTAGCTATTTTACAGGACAGTAATTGTATCTACTAGAAAAGCATTCAGCTGCAAGTCAGAGAAGATTTCATTAGGTATTTGAATCAAATAGGTATTGATTTTTCTCCAAGATTAAGAAGACTGGAAGAAGGCATTTCATAGACTTCTACACAGCAGTCCCACAAAAGTCATCACGATCTGGGCTCTGCTTTTTTACAACAGCTTCCTTAGTATGTTGCCATTCATATTCTCATTTGCTGATTTATATTCCTTTCTCTTTTATTTTGACACCTTTAGTGACACATAATTCATGCACAATGTAATACAATGGTTTGAATAGAGTAGAAAGAACTGTGCGATCATCACCAAAATAGATTTTAGACCAAGGTCGAATTCAAAGCAGCAAGAAGAGTGAAAGAGTGATATCAAGAACATTAATTCTTTTTCTTCAGGAGAGTCAAAGTTTCCTAGATACTCCCTGCCTCAAAGATTTCCTCTCAAACCCCCTTGCTGAAAGTGAGTTTGGGAGATTGGTATTATTAAGTTTGGCTTTTTCTGTAATGATCCATTGTTTGGTTGTGTGAGGTAGGGATCTCTAGAGAAACAAAACTAGGACACATAAACAAATCCACACACATATAATATTATATCACATATGTGCATAAGTTTACATAGCAAAAAGTAATATAACAGCTAATTAGTCCACACAGCAGTACAAAGGACTCAGTTCAACTGACTTTCATGACCCAACGTCAAGGAAACAGACCATAGAGTTTGCCCTCAGACAAATCAGATAGAGTTGGCCCCAGGTAGCAGAAAGCAGGGTGGGGCAGCAACAGCAGGAAGGAGTCCAGAGGAAGCAGAGATCAACAGCTAGGAAGTGTAGTGAAGCAAGTTGACAGGGAGCACGCTACATAGTTGAGGCTTGCTCATGTGGCAGCTTGCTGGTCCGATCACCCTCTAATCAAGTTGAGACTTGATTGACAGTCTGAACTCAGCCCATATGTACCTATGAGAGCCATGTTGACACAGAAAACCTAACTTTCACACTTGGGATAAGCACATTATTGTCCTGAAGAAAATTTAGATTGTCTCTGAGAAGAAGAAAAAAGGGAAGGCATATAAAAGCCACGAACTGGGCCTCTGTAGCACTGACTGCCTCAGAATAAAGAAATGGAAATGGATTTTTATATAATTCACAAAGAGAATTAGGAAGAAAGAAAGAAAAAGAAATATAAAGAAAGCCAACATTTTCCTTTGATGATTTAATGTTTCTGAAATATGCTAGTTATTGCTATTTTTATTGTTATTAATACTGTTAGTGAGGTGCTGAGGTAAAAACAAATTTATTTAGGTAATAGCTCTTATGTCAGCAAAACATCAGTTACCTAAATTGACTTTTTGTTGTGCTGTTTTTTCCAGAATAAAAAGAAACTAAAGAGTAGAGAGGTTTTGTGAGCTGCTGCTGCTGCTGCAAGTACAGGCAGAATGGTGTAAAGAGATTTCTATGATGCATAAATTAAAACATTCCATCATAAGGCTAACAGATCTAAAATAGTCTCAATTTTGTCTTCCATGTGACTTTATTTCTATCTCTACCTGCAGTTGCTGATTTCCCACAAAATTAATTGGTCATAGAGTCAGTTGAGTTAGGGGAAGAACACAATCTCGATGCAGATGTTGCTTAAAAACCTAAAATATATTGCCCTACATTTACACAGAGAAAGAAAATGGTCTTTTGAGACTATTTATGTTCTAGGCAAGTTTTAAAAACCAAGCTAGGGTCATAAACTCTTTTGTTCCTGATGATTTATTCCCTACACACTGCCAAATCAGGGACTATTTTTTCAATTGAGTTTTATAAAACACATTTATGCCTCATGTGGTTATTTTATTTTTTATTTTTTGATCTGGTGGTAATGTTATTTTCAGAAGGGTTCAAGATTTCTGCCTTCAGTGAAATGAGAACATCAGAGTTACAACTGTGTCATTGCTAAGGCTGTGTTGATAAAGTAAGAGTTAATTGACTAAGAGATTTGCATTTCATACGGGCATAGAATAGACACTATGTAAGAGGTTTTGGCAGAAGAGGAGGAGAAGAGAGTTTTTTTTTTGTTTTAAAGGCAAGTCCATATGTCCCTTGTGGCATAGTGGATATGTGTTGGTATACAATCAACAGTTTAAAATAACCAGCTGCTTTCCAGAGAAAGACCAGACTTTCTAAATTGTGGTAAACAGTTAGTTTTGGGCACTCACAGGCTTGGTTGAAGCCATTGTTGACTTGAGTGCAGGAAATATGGAAGGCATAATTCAGACCTGGGCTTAGCAGTAGTTGGGTACCTCTGTTTATATATTGTGCATATTGTTGATCAACATTATATTTACATATTAGGAAAGTTATCCTAATTGTTTCATAATTCTTTAATTATAACATCCTTTGGTCTGTTTCAAAAGCATGTGAGGGGCTAATACAAGGTTGCTTTAATCAGGGAGTGATTAATGGGCAAAAGTTATTATTCTAAAGGAATATTACAGTTTCAGAATATAAATAGGCTTACAAAAACAACATGAAATTATAACTCACAATTCAAGTAACCAGTGGTATTTGGGAAAGTATGCATAATTTTGAACCGTGCTTCTATTATTTTGGGGATCCAATCACAAGATTCAGTGATGTTCTTTCATTTTGTAGTCTCTTCCGTCATACTCATAATATTTAACTGGTCCAAGAGTTCTGTAGCCTGACAATCATTCACTATTTAAAATCTTGAATTTCTAAATTTATTTTAGTCTTGGTGTCAACTTAAAGCACATGATCTAATTTCAATTGCTCTTTCTACTTACACAGTTTATCATAGAGCTTTCTTTATTTCCTATATATACCAAATACAATTTGAATTGTTTTTAAAATGTTTTTGCATATTAATTAGGTACTTCAATTATTCAACTGTCAGCTCTCTGCGGATAGAAAGCATGTATCTTGACTACTGATAAGTTCTGTGTCTAGCACACATAGTAACTCAGTATCAACAAGCAGATATTACGTAAGCGCCGATGAAGATGTGTGTCGCTCCTGCATTGAGTTGGGTGGTGGTGTCATGGTATTAGTTCTACCAAGCCAGTACTCACCGTGCAAGCCGGAATGAAACGCTGCCCATTCCTGTGCCATCTTCACAGTTCTTTTGATGCTTGAGACCAAATGTTGGATTCTTTAAACCTAAATTGCTTCTCAGTCCCAGCTGAAGTACTGAACTCTTGGATGGAAAAAAGTTGCTCTTGAGTAGCAGTTTAAGTTGTCTTATTATACTGATTATAATATACGTACATAAACATAGACACAAATTATGTAGTAACATTAATAATATTGTAAAACTCTATAATTAACAAAACAAATAATAGACAATTTATATAAAAGCAGTTTGATTTTTTTTAATGTGAATTTAATGTTATAAATGATGCCCTGTTGATGCCCAGATCAAATCTAGTGCTGTATTTCATCATTCTGTGTTTTTATTCAATAATGTTTATGCAGAGAATGCATTGTCACATAACTCCGTTGTGCAGAATTATATTGATAATATCTTTTGTGTGTGTGTTATTTGAGGATAATTATATCTCAGACTTAACCAAACCTCTCTGATTAAAAATCTTCCAGTGCTGAATTTAATTATACGCTGCTGCATAATTGTTTTGTTCACTTGAAGGTAAAGTTAATAAAAAGAACATGAAAATGTCATATGATCTAGTTGGGAGCAGGGACCTCTCTGTGAATGAACAATTGCAACAATGGTTTGATCATTGCTGGGTTTTCCGTAAGACATCTGTCTGCAAGTGAAATATGTTGGGGCCCATGTATTGCATTTTCAAAGGTCAGCTGATTACTCAATTTTTTCATATGAACTACTACAGGCTATTGTTTATTCAATACATTGCAATTTCATCTTGTTTACTTTGAGTGAGACAGATTCTGATCAAAAGCCTATTGGTTCTAAAATTTTGTAATAATACCCAACTATGAAGTCATCAGTCTGATGTCTCAAAATATACCTACCAACAATTATAGAGATAGCGTTCATAGATACATATGCACATCATCATATATAATTATGTGTTTGTATGTGTGTAGTGGGTCTGGTTAGACAGGGTTCTCTAGAAAAACAAAACTAGGGCACTTAAGATAATATATGTATAAAATGATTGGTTTATACAGGAAGAAGGAATATAACAGCTAATTCGTCCACACAGCAGTACAGAGGGCTCAGTTCAATTCACTTTCACTTCTTTAATATAATGAAGATCCTTCAACTCAACCCTGGCTGTTGGTCCAATGTCAAGGAAACCACAGCATTTGCCATCAGGCAAGAGAGATAGAGTTGGCCCGGGGCAGTAGCTAGCAGGGTAAGGCAGCAACAGTCAGTAGCATGTGAGCTTAGTGAAGCAGGTTCCTGAGGGTTCCAAACTCCACTGATGTACTCACCTTCAGTGTGGAGAGGCAGGTATCAAAGAAGTGTCACTATCCACCAGCTGGCTTGGTAGTGCAGCACACTGTCGAGGCAAAGAACTACCTCAAGCAGCAACATGTTGGTCCCATCACCGTAGAAAAACAGAAGGGGGGCTGGTCTTGGAAAGTCATTTATCTTGTCACGTTCCAGTCAAACCTGATTAAACTCTGCCCACAAGTTCCTATGAAAGCCTAGTTGGCACAATAAATCTAGCTATCACTGGGGACTTAAAGTTTGTGGAAAAAATTACACTACTTTTAATTCCATTTTCCACACTCTTTTGAAGCTCCCTTGTATACATGAATGCACACACACACACAGACACAAAAACACACAAGACATCCTAAATGATCATGGGTAAAGGGAAAGATAAAGTAATAGATTTCCTAGAAATATTTTGAAGCCCACTATGGGTGGGCTTGTATTTGCATACAATTCATATATGTGTATATATATATGTATATATATATATATATCAAACACAATCCATTGATTTGAATTCATCCTGATCATCTATGGGCTGTAAATATTTCTGCAAAAAGATTCCCAATTGTCTGCAGTAGAGGAACTTGTGGGTTTGAATTACTGACTGTGCAGTTATCAGTCCACTACTTAACCCATAGGACCAACATGTTCTACACACACATAACATTCAAATTTCACTAGGCATTCCTTACAACTCTCTTAATTTTAGAAGCAATAGATTGGGAGATCTAAATGTGCTTCAGTAACTTCATTACTGATGATGAAAGACGGAGAATTAAGTTAATCTTGACACTTGTGCCAACATGTTACACAATTCTGGGGTCACGGGTCAGACCTTGTGAAGTGGTGGTCCTAGATATGCCATTCATATAGAATACAAACTGAATTACATGCCCTGGACCTGTGCAGTGTGATCTATATATTCAGCACAGAAAAGTGCATGCCTCGCCATCCAACTCAGTGTCAACCTCTGCTCTCTATCCATCCGTAGACATCTGTGCTTTTGCCATTCTAGATCTTATAGAAAGCATTCTCTCTAAACCAGCATTCTTTACACAGAAGCATTCCCTACAAGTGAAGTCCTGAATGTGATGAAAATTTCAATCATAGATTAAAGAAGCAATAAAAACAATGGCCACGTTGATTTTACATTTGAAAAAAATCATTTTATTGGGAGTTCATACAACTGTCCATCCTTCAGGTAGGAGGTTATATGTAGACTCTTGTAATCAGCTCCCCCTCTCTACCCACCCTCTCTCCACCATTCTGGTATCTCCACTCTCACTACTGGTCCTGAGGGCCTCATCTGTCCTGGATTCCCTGTGTTACCAGTTCCTGTCTGTTCCAGTGTACCTCTTTCAGTCTAGTAAGGTAGAATTGGGATCATGATAGTTGGGGGGAGGAAACCTTTAAGAACTAGAGGAACGTTGTATTTTTAATCATTACTTCACTGCACTCTGACTAGCCTGTCTCCTCCCCGTGACTCTTCTGTTAGGGGATGTCTAATTGCCCACAAATGGGCCCTGGGTCCCCACCCTGCACTCCCCCTCATTCATAGTGAAGTGATTCTTGTTCCTTGGTGCTTGATATCTGCTCCTGTCAACCTCTTGTGATCACACAGACTGGTGTGCTACTTCCATGTTGGTTTTGCTGCCTCTGCACTAGCTGGCCGCTTGTTTAACTTTCAGCCTGTAAGTCCCCAGATGCTTTATCATTTGGCAGTTAGGTATCATCAGCTTTCTCCTCCATGTTTACCTCTGCACCCATTTGTCTTCCGTGATTGTATCAGGGGTGTGGGCACACAATGATATGATTTTTTGTTCTTTGATGCCTTATACCTTATTCCTTCCACACTTCATGGTTGCACAAACTTCATGGTGTATTTCTTCCATAGTGGGCTTTGTTGCTCCTGAGGTAGATGGCCGCTTTTTTACCTTCAAGTCTTTAAGATTCTGAATGCCATATCTTTTGATAGCTGGGCACCATCAGCTTTCTTCACCACTCTTGCTCATGCCCCTACATGTTCTTAGTTATCATCTCAAGAATGTGAGCACACAGTGATATTTTTTTTTCCTGTTTGATGCCTGAGGCCTGCTTCTTTCGGCACTTTGTAACCACATTGACTAGTGTACATTTTCTGTGTGGGCTTGGCTACTTTTCAGCTGGATGGCCATTTTGTTTATTTTTCAACTTTTAAGACCCCAGGCACTATTATCTTTTGAGAGCTGGGCCCCACCAGCTTTCTTCACCACATTTGCTCATGCATCCATTTGTCTTCGGTGATCATATTGGGCAGGTAAGCATCATGGAATACTAGTTTAATAAAATAAAGTGTTCTTGCATTGAGGGAGTGCTTGAGTAGAGGTCCAAGGTCCATCTGCTCCCTTAGAACTACACCTATAAATATCTGTACCTAGATTTATTTCCTTCTTATCATATATAATTATATTTACATATGTACATGCCTATATTTAGACCGCTATAAATGCCCCTTGCCTTCTAGTTCTTTCCTCTCTTTCCTTTTACTTTCCTCTTGTCCCATTATCATGCTCAAGCTTCATTTAGGTTTCAGTACTTTCTCTCAGTTACATTACCCTTGCTCAAGCCCTACCCCCACACCTTCCTCACACTGATTCCGGAACACTTGTTGCTCCCCTGTCCCTGAACCTGTGCACACCACCCCTTCTCCCCCCACCGCCTTCCCTTCCCATGTCTCCCAGGGACCATTGGTCCTGCTGTTCTCTCCTCTCGACTGCCAATCCAGGAGTGCTACTTTCTTCATTCGGTCCATTTGGTTTTACATTGATTTTACATTTTGTGGTCAACCTCACATATACTGTGAGTCCATAGAAGTTTGTAGGAAAAGGTCTTCATGGTATATCAGATTTAAGATCAGGTTTGAGACCAACTTTTAGATAAATAGGAACAGATGCTTCTTTTTTTAAATAAGGAAATTGATATCTTTTCTTTGGATTAAAGAACATCTGAAAGGGCTGAGGTCCGGTGGCGTAAGTGGTTGAGTGTGGGACTGCGGCCCGCAGGCTTGGCGGTTCTAATATAGCGGTGACTCTCAGGAGCAGCACTGGGTAGCTCCTACGACCACCAGAGGGCAGTGATGCTCCCTACCCCCCCCCCCCAAATAAAGAACATCTGAGAGTAAGCTATCTTTTTTCTTTTTCACCTCAGTGGTGATTATAAAATACTCTGTCATTGACATGCTTGTTCTCCCTAAGTGCCCTTTGCCTTCTGTTCAACCAGCTCAGGTAGAGTTTTCCATCTCATCCACTAACCTATGTATACCTATGAACAGATTTAAGTATTCAACTATGTTTTTTTGGGGGGGGGGCATCCCTGTCCTCAGGTGGTGGGAGTAGGAGGCCCAGCCTTTGCTCCATGGAGCTGGAATTGAACCTCCATCCCAGTGGGCCGCAGTCCCGCGCACAACCACTATGCCACCGGGACTCAGCCCTCAACCATGTCTTAAGATTCACATTTCATCTTTTTTTTTTTCAATTGAAATGGTCTTATAAGGAATTTTATTTACTCCAATAATATTTCATACCTTATAAAAGCTTATAGACTCATATAACAAAAAAAATCCCTCATGTGCTAAAAAAATCCCTCAAACTCATTGCTATCCAATTGATCCCAACTATTAATGACACTCTAGGAAAGGTTATAACTACCTCCATGAGCTTCTGCAACTCTTTATGGGATTATAAAATTTCATCTTTCTTCTATGGTATTCTTGATCTTGGATTTAGCAGCCCAACTGCAGCAGCACACTGCCACCAGGGCTCTGCTGTAGAATATACTGCTACGTCAATATGTGCTATTTTTAGGGCATTTTACTTAGGTTTCTTTTTTCCTAATTGGTTGGATTACACCCAAATCAAGAAAAACACAGACTTTTTGTGCTTGCTTATCTACTAATCTGAGGTGAATGATTGCATATAGGTGAGCTGTGATTGCATGAAGCGAAACTGTTCACTACAGATTAGTAAGTAAGCAAAGACAGCCAGTGCTTACCTTGCTCATAGAACAGTATGGCACTGTTTCAAATGCTAAAATCCTTAGATGCAATCTCTTCTGTGGTTGAAATTCAAGACCTGAATTGAGAAACTCTAGCAATCCTTTTAAAGTGGTACACCACCCTCACTGATGTCAGCAGTGACAAGGTTAGTGACAATATATTAAATGCTTAGACCCAGGAGGCTTTATTAGTTGTAACCTTTAAAAATCCTACCATTATCAGAAGACTGCCTCTTTAGCTCTTTATTTGTAACCAAAATATGCTTGACAAGCATGATTTTGACTACAAATTTCAGAAAATATGACTCAAATACCAAGTTGATTTTGCTGGAAATTCCAGAGCCATTATGGGTGGATAGTCAAGAATCAGCTCTCTCACCAAAAACATACTTTCTTTTCATCTTTGTACTCCAACATTTAGAAGGCTGCTGACTTCTTTCTTTGACTGGTTCACTTTATTACATAGGTAAGAAGCGCACTAGATTTATACCTTTTGTGGGTGCCATCGAACAAAATTCAAGAAATAATTGTAGCTAAGAATACCATTGTTGATTGATAGAAGCCTAATTTGCCAAAAACAGAGAAAGTGGGGTGGGTGTCAGGGATTGGCTTAGATTAGATTAGATTAGATCAAGAAAAATGATAGCTTTATTTTAAGCCATTCAAATCATTTTGGTGTGACACAGTCTCAAAGAGTATTTAAAAGTATTTTACACAACATACCTTACATATGAAATAAATTTTGAAAACTGCTGAAGTCATTACTCAGCAGACCCTGAGGGTTTCTAAATTGAATTTTTTTTTACACACACTGTTCTGAACAAGGCATGCAATAAATTTTTAAAAATAATCTGTCAGCAGTCTAGTTAATTTCATTTTAAGGGGAAAGTTACATTCAGCATGTTCCTCTAGGAAAGTAAATTAAGCATAATGAAGCATTAACCAGTCATACTTGTGGCTCTGCTTCCATGATTTGATCTAGCCAACTGTGCAGATGATGCTATCTCCTTTGACTTAATTTTTACGCGACTATTGTGTTAGGACAGCATGTGTAGACAAAGAAAATACTTTGGATTAATCCGTTGCAGTAGGAAAATGTCAAAAAAAAATCATGTCATTGATTTGGATTATCTTCTAAATTCCAAAGTGTACTGACCTATCTTTTGTGTTGCTGTTTTAAAGCAGAGTACATTCTATATTGCATATGGCAACAAGTCTAGTATGCTGGAAATTGAAACTTCAGTGGGAACCTTTAATATTGGTACATTTGGGGTGCAAACTGAAAGAGAGCTGTTAGTGTTCCCCTATTGTCAGTTATCTCTTTTCTGCGTTTAGCAATTAGTCCACTCAGCGAACAATTTACCTTGTAAAATTCCTTGTTTACTTAGTGGTTGTATACATACAGGGTTGCCTCATTTGCCCCAGAGTTTATGTAACTTGTAAAGAAAGATTGTCTTCTCTATTCATCAGCATATCATTTACTCACTGGGAATACAGCACCGCATGCCACATCTGGTTACTCTACACAGACTTAGCCAGGGAGTTGGTGTTTTGTGGGGATTTATGAATTTTTTAGTTTTATTTAGAGGACATCAAAATGAATTCATTTATTAAAATATTGAGCTTTAAGTGAAGGTTATAGAACAAATAAATTTCTCTTTGATAGTTTGTCTTCCAATCCCCAGGGTCAGCACTCTCCCCATTTCTGCCCTAGGTTCCCTGTTGCTTCTGTTCATCCAGATTTTCTATCCTTTCTGTGTTCATCCAGGTAGACTACAGAAACAAATTCATAAACATGTTTATGGATATAAGGGAAAGGTTTATATACAATGGGATGGAACATTGAGAAAGCATCTCAACCCAGTCCAGTCCAAGGTCATAAGCCTGATATATGTCTGATAAAAGTTTATAAAGTCTCCTTCTGACTCACAAAGCACATATAATGACACCAGGACAATCACAGGCCAGTGGGTGCAGAGTCTTGTGTATCCAGCTGAAGTAGAAGCATCCCAGAGCTGGCAGGGTTCTCCCCATGGCTCCTCGTTTCTAGGGCTCAGGTTCCATCAGCAGTCAGTATCCATTGGTGGTAGAAGCATCTCAGCACTGGCAGGGGTCTCTCTGTGGCTTTTCCAGCTTCAGAGGTGTGGTTCTATCAGGGTAAGGCCATGTGGCTTCTCCTACAGCTCCCCGAGTTCCTAGGACTGAGGGTCTATGCTGCTATCTTGTCTTGCGTCTCCCAGGAACTGAGTCAAGTCTCTCACCTCCAATTAGGAAATACTGCACGACTTCCCAGAATTCTCAGGAGAAAGCCATGCCCACACAGAGGACTCATTGGCTATCTCCAGATTGACAGTCGAGACTCCACCCCTACACTCCCAGTGCTGAAATTGACACAGATCTATGACTACCACACTTTCCTATTGTCTCCACTGACTTTTGGGGAAAATGTCATTTTTTATCTTTAATGGTTTGCTGTAAAGAACAGATTCCTGTCTGGCATTAATTATTTTCTGCTTTATTGAGTTTTGCCAAATGTCAGTGTAAAGTGATGCCTCGTTGTTGTTTTAATTTGTATTTCTCTTTTTTGCTAATTACTGTGACCATTCCTTCATATGGTTGTCATCCACCTGTATGTCATCTTCGGAAATTGTCCATTCATATCTTGTGTACATTTTTGGTTGGATTATTTATATTTTCCTTGTTAGGCTATTGTAGTTTTCTGCAGATTTTGGAGATTAGTCCACTGTGTGTATACACCATCCTTGGTTTATTCATTCATCTGTTAACGGAAACTTAGGTTGTTTCCATCTTTTTGCCATTGTGAAAAATGCCATAGTGAACATAGGCCTGCATATGTCACAGCTCTATTTCTTTAGGTTGTATACTTAAAGGTGAGACTGATGGATTGTATACCATCTTAGTTTTTTAAGAAAGTTCCATACTATTTTCCAAAGTAGTTGTACATTTTAAAATCTCACTAGAATATATCAGTGTTCCCATCACCCTACAACCTCACCGTTATTTATTTTTGAAATATATATTAGTCCCATAATAATGTTGAGGTGAATGTGAAATGACATCTCCTCATAAATTGATTTACAAGTGTCCAATGTCAATTGCTGATGAATATTTTAAAATGTGGTTTGTAAACTGCTTTATTGTCTTCTTGATGATGTGCCTCTTCATATTCTTTGCCTATTTTAAAATTGATCTTGTTGTTGCTTAAGTTTTCTATAAATTTTAAGCAATTAGACTTTAGTGAAGTCTGTCATAACAAAAAGATATTTCTGAATCTATAGATTGTCCTTTGGAGAAGTCTTTGATGAGCATAAATGTTTAATTTTTAGAAGGTCCCATTTATCTAGATTTTACATGTTTAGTTACATTTGCATTTTGTCAATGTTATATATTAGGACTTGAGCCAATGTTCTTACTTTTCTCCTATGATATTTATTTATTTCCCCCCTGGGATATTTATAGTTTAAATTTTATCCTTAGGTATTTAATACATTTAGCTTTTGTGCACTGTGTGAGATCTAGGTACTGTTTAATTTTTCTGCAGAGAGGCATTCAGTTTTGTCAGGATCATTTGTTAAAGAATCTGCCTCCTCACTTAATGATCTTGGTTCTTTGTTGAAGGCATGCTATGGCTGGATAGATTTACATCTGGGTATTTGTGCTCTCTCTCATGAATAGCTCTCTCAGGAACAGCTGTCTCCACTTTTTCAGCTCTTTTTCCCCCACCACACTCTACTTTTTTGCCAAGTTCTATAATTCATTTCACCCAATTTACATCACCCAAACAAACTCATGGCCACCAGATCCACTTTTTTGGTCAATAGGTCTGTTGGTGTATAGTACCAGACTGGTGTATAGTAGACTAGTAGAGTCTGAGAAGACTTGAAGGCTTATAGAAATTAGAATGAAAAGATAAAAACATCAATTTAAGCTTGTTTTTCTCAATACAAACTCCAGGAGCAAACTTTTTTGTAAGAGATGATATAAATAATTTAATCCATCTCTAAAGAACTGCAAGTCCTGGGCACTTAATCATGTCGAAATAGTTTTTGTTTGGGCTGAGCCCCCGTGGTGTAGTGGTTGTGCGCAGTACTGCGGCCCACTGGGATGGAAGTTCAATTCCAGCAGCGGCTCCACAGGAGCAAAGGCTGGGCCTCCTGCTCCCACCAACAGAGGATAGTGATGCCCCCCCCCAATAGTTTTTGTTTATTTGTTCATTACAGTATTAATTGGGAACCCTTTAGAGGTATTTTTTAATATAGATTTTATTGGGGGCTCTTATAACTCTTAGACATAAAAAGAACCCAAATCAGAATTGTAAGGTTTTACCATAACAACTCTTCACAGAATTCCTCTTGTTTGATGAGAGAAATGAATGGACCAACACTCTTGTTCTTGGTGAACTATAGAAATTCTCCCAGATATTTTCTGCTAAAACTTGCTATCACTTTCTCAATCAACTCTTACAAGATGAACACTTTGCTCTGTAGCCCTCCAGAAAGGCAACATGTAAAATGCATTAAACCTCAAAAAACAAAATAAAAAATCATTGTCATGATCTTTGCTCTTGAGCAGTTCACTTTAGCTCTGTCTGTATCAGGTCCACCTTTTGTTTTGATTGTGCTTTGCCTTCAGGATCTTACTGGCAAAACCATGTTTCCTTGACTTTTTATGGCACCAGATCCCTGCTACCCCTCTCGCCCTTGCTCTCTCCTGGGGAGGCCTACCCATGTGGATTATTCAGTGGCCCTTACGGCGTCCTCATTTTGTTCAAGGTATACTACCAGGTATTTATATTTATTCTGTTTTAGTAATATCTTTCCTACAGAACATGAGGTTGGAAATTCTGGGGGCAGTGACAACTGTAATAAGAAATATAACACAATACCAAAGCAACCCTAAAACAATGTTAGTCTACTAGAATATGAGCTCATATTTATTTTAAGCTTATGCAAGTTAATATTGCACTCAAACAGTAAATTCATCTTGAGGAACAACTAAAGAAATATACTCATCATGGAAAGGTTATCTGCATACTTGCAATTATATAAGCTTGCGCTTTTTTTTTTCGATTAGTGTCCATCTTTTAATTATTTTAACAAGCTGCCACACAATCAGCCATGGAATCTTTTGCCTCAACCACACCAAAAACTGACCTCACTGACAGCAAACTTATGGTGATTTATAGCGATCCTGTAGGACAAGATTGATCTGTGCTGTGGTTTTCTGAGACTTATAACTCTTCATGAAAGTAGA
Source organism: Nesogale talazaci (assembly GCA_004026705.1). NCBI lineage: Eukaryota > Metazoa > Chordata > Mammalia > Afrosoricida > Tenrecidae > Nesogale > Nesogale talazaci. The sequence continues at coordinate 19,417 of PVJH01021427.1, read as the reverse complement.
AGCCCCATCCTTCTCCTGCAGAGCAACCTGTCATTTGTACTCCTGACCTTCTGATTAATAGTCCAGTGTGAAGCCACTAAGCCACCACCACTCCTTCCTCAACCACAGAAGACTGGAAGTCATTAGTAGTAATAAAGATATTCAAGTGAAGAGTAAAAAGTTGTATGTGATGGGTGAAAGAATACATAAACCCAAAATCTTTATAATTGCATATATAACATGGTATCTTTATGAAGTATTTCAACATTTTTATCTGAACCCCCTAAAATACTCTTGTGGGGTATAGCATAATGTAAAAATAAAATCAACGTCAGGCCAGGGTAGGGGTTCAGATCTTAGCAAGACCACAGATAAATCACTTAACCTAAATTAATAAGCCTCAGTTGATTCAGTTTCAAATGAGAATAACAGTAGTATCTACTTCTTGATGATTAGGATGCTATACTTGGAAAATAGAATATATTCAATGTGTATGTCCTGTATAAGTTTAGAAGACAAAGAGATTACAAAGGTGAAAAGATTTACCCAGATTTTGAGAGATGAGATGGGATAAGATGTCAGACCAACAACCTAACATAGTTATTAAATTTGATCAGTCCTTAGCAGTTAAATACAGGACTTTGGCCAGCAGTTTTTATGAGCCAGTATACTCATTAGTGGTGTAAATTGTAACTTATCCATGTACAAAAACAAGGTCTTGGGAATTGAATCAAGTGTCTGATTAAATGATATAAAATACAATCATTTGTCTCTTGACCAGAAAGGGTCAAACTTTCTGCTTATGGAAATATTGTATTATTTCATTAATCTGAACATTGTTATAATTGATCGATCATTATATTGAGCTGTTAATATCAATAAATCTAAATTATCCATGCAATGTTAACTTCTATGAATAATTGTTGGCAAATTTTTCACACTCTATCAAATTATCTTGTGTCAACTTCTCATCTCGTCTTGATTCTTCTCTTCTTCTGGTATCCTAATAGTTGGCATGCTATGTTAGAATACAAATGAGTTGATTTTTAAAAAGGAGTATATCAGGCTTAGCCCTGGTAGCATAGTGGTTGAGTGCAGGACTGTGGCCCACAGGGCTGGTGCTTCAAATCCAGCAGCAGCTCTCCAGGAGCAAGGCTGGGCCTCCCACTCCCACATCCCAGAAAGCCATGATGCCCAAAAAGAAACAAACAAACAAAAAAGAGTATATCTGTTTCAATATTTTTGGAAATAAGTTAGCATCTATAATGTAGAAATTTCAGATGCTATATTATTGTGTATTCACTTTTTATATCTATCAGTATAGATAGCTAAAACTTGTAAGCAATATTGGAATTAGAATTGAAGACAGAATTTTCTCCATTGTATGAAACATATTGAGGTAGATATCTTCTGCTTATGCCACCAGATCTCCTCACTACCCTTCCTTTGTCTGTTTCTGGGAGATTGACTTATCTGTATTCTTCAATGGATCTGCCTCCTTTTCTTTTGGGTTTTGTCCAATGGAGGACAGTGGAGGAAATCAAAAGGAGTGAGGAAAATGAGGTCAAGGTATTTCATTCTCAGATTGCTATTCTGTGGCATCACTTTTGGTATCCCTAAGAGAATGTCTCTTATTTTTTCTGAGTAGCTCACAATACATAATTTTCTCTCCTTCCGTGTATGGGTAAGTCTTCCCTCTTCTTCTACCTTTAGTTCAGAACATCTTTAGTACTAGCCATTGGTTTCTGCAGTCTGTTTATGGTTTCTCTATACATTTTTCCCTTCTGTAAATTGCTGTTGCTAGGGGCTGCCAAGTGAGTTTCAACTCCTGGTGATGCTAGGATAAAACACTGCCTTGTCCTGCCCTAGCCTTATAATCATGATAATCATGTTTGAGTTCATTATCGCCATCTCTGGGTCAGTCTGTTGTTGAGGGCCTTCCTCATTTTTGATCTCTCTGTACCCTACCGAGAAGGATGAACTTTTCAGGAACAGGACCCTCTTGATAATACGTCCAAAGCACAGGAGACAGTGTTTCGCCCTCACTTCTTTTTTTTATTAATTAATTAATTTTTACATGGGTAGAAAGATAATCTTTCTCCTGAGGAGCAGCTGGTGCCTTCAAACTGCTGACCTTCCAGATCACAGCATAGCGTTTCCACTTTGCCGCCAGGGGACAGGATTCACCCTCGCTTCTAAGGAGTTCTCTCGATGTACTTCTTCAATGACAGAGTTGTATGTTCTTTTCACAGTTCATGGTATATTTAACATTTGTCCACTGTACCTTAATTCAAAAGCACCCATTCTTACTCATTCTCCAGCATTCACATGCATCTGAGTTGTTTGAAAACATGGTTTGAGTTAGGTGCTATAATTTTTCAAAGTGATATTTTTAATTTTTAACACTAAAGACACCTCTTACAGTATATTTATTCAATGTGACACAACATTTAATTTCTTGACTGCTTGCTTATAGTTGCTTCTTGGGATTGTAGACCCAAGTAAAATGAAATCACTGACAGCTCCCATCTTTTCTCCGTTTATCATGATGTTGCTTATTGGTTAGTTGAAGATTTTGTTTTGTTTATATTGGTGTGTGATTCCTACGGAAGCCTATAGCCTTTGATCTTCAATAAGAGCTTCTTCCTCAGTTTCTGCAAGCCAAGTTATGTCCTTCATGTATCACAGGCTGTTATGGGACCTTGTTTAGTTCCTAACAAGTAAATACTCGTATTTTAATGCTAATATTTGTTTCCTTTTGCGATCCCAGTGGACACCGAACTTTATCATTCAAAAACACTTATTGGCCATTTAGTAATCTATGACTTCAATCACGTTATTCTAAGTCTCCCCGTTGTTGGCAGAACAATGATCTTTCCGGTCTGTTTTTAAACTTTTTCCATTTTTACTTTTTCAAGCCTTCTGAGGGTAGAATTTTGATTTGAGCAAAACTGGATTGCAGGTCTTTCTGCATGCACTGTCCTCCATGCCTTGGGAAAGTTACCTTACCTCTCTGTCTTTAGAGCCCCAATGCTAAGCTTCTTCTCAACTTTTTCACATGATCCTTTTCATAACACATTTGATAGTAAATCTATGAATACCTGCAGTGTAAAATATTTCCAGAAAAATAGATAGAGACATTTTTCAGGTGTTTTGGAGGAGGTTGCACTTAATTCATTCATCAAATATGTATCAAGTGAGCTCATCAGGAGTAATACAGAGTAGCAGTGAGGTAACCACTGGAGGTAGGACAACTGGGTTCATATCTAGATTCTTAAAGGAACTTGTGGGAATTTAGAATTAAAAGATCATGAAATTTTTCTGTGAATTTTGAAGCCACTTCAAATTGCTTATTCATTGGCTTACTCTGTGATCCACTTTGGTTTTAAATTGCCAAAGCAAAGGAAATATTTTCCTCATAGAAAACTATGAGGGATAAATAAGATAGCAACTGTATCGAGTCTATCACAAAAATGGTTATAGAATGAAAAAATTAATGTATAATAACTTGACAACTCTTGCTAATATTGCTTTTCATTGTATATTTTCCTATATTTTAAAGTATGATATCTTACATGAGAATCTTGGCACCAATGATAAGGCCATTCTTAGAAGGCTTTTGTCTGATTGAATGTTTTGCATAATTTAAGGAGAGAGAAAATTTACTATGTAATATTTTTCAATATTTAGTATCGTGTTATTATCACATTGACTTCAGGTTCTTTGGGGTATCAAATATCCTAATTCCCATCCAGTTGATAATATTTGGGTGAGTTCATGTCTATAATATAATTTGCTGAATTTCCCAGGTTAGTTCACAAAAGCATTTCATCTCTTTATCTATTTGAACAGTTTAGGCTTGAAATTTTAGATTTAAAACTTTTAGCTTTAGTGTTGAACTTTTGGAAGGATATTTGCAGTCTATTAAAGCAAGAGTATATATCAGCCTTATAAAAGCTATATGTTGTCCCTCTAAACTTCTCTGTCCAAAGAACTCTTCGGATGAGAATCGCTAATTACTTTAGGGACTCTCGCTTTATCTACTTAGCTTATAACCTTAAAGAAGGAAATTGAGGCTATCTGGCTCCTATAAAGATCTGAAATCTTGGAGACTCTAATTCGGTGCTTTTGTATGATTGCTGACAGGGGATATCCTTTAAAGTTTGCAATCAGTTGGCTAGTGTGTCTCTCTGTCCTTCATCTCATAGTAACGGGGTAGGAGAACTGCTCATGAGGGGTTTCCAAGATGACAGTTTTTCAGCTTACTGCCTTCAAATCAATACTGACTCATAGCAGCCTCTGGTGGGTTTCTGAGACTGTAACTCCTTACAGGAGTATAAAGTCTTTCTCCTCAGGAACTACTGGTGGCCTTGAACTGCTGACCTTAGCAGCCCATCTGGTAATCTACTATTTCAGCAGAGTGCATTATGTATTAGATCGGACTCCTTTATGTGAGTTTGACTTTGAGTTTATTATTTCATTGACACCTGTACACACGGTGTAATGTTTTCTCAGCCTCTTTTAGCCTAATACCTTAAAAATGAGATTTGAAAGCAAAGAGTCTTGTCTGGATGTTCAGGGAAGCTCTGGAAAATGCCCAGGAGTGCATCCCATACTCAACCTCACTAGACCTAGTGTTCTGCAGCTTATTCACAGACAATCGTGTTTTACATGCCAAGTTTTTGTACTGGGCACATTTAACATTTTACTCTGTGTCAAAAAAGAAATCATGTTTTTGTTGGAAAGTTATTTTAAATTTAACTCCAATGGCAGTCAATAGCATTCCTTGAGTTATAGAAGGAGAACACAATGTGAGTTTCCTTAAGTAAGGAGATTTTTCAGACAGATGGTCAGAGGGCTCACAGAAAGGAAGTACTTCATGTGCACGGTGAAGGCGGGTATTCAGCCATAAGGGTAAGGGATTCTAGAATCCTCCAAACATTTTCTCAGCTCCATGTTTGTGCATGGCTTCTGTTGGTGTATTATTAACCCAGAGAAAGCTATGCCAGCCACTTTACTATATACAACTCAAGAAAGGACTGCATTACCTTGTGCCTTTCCTGTGTAGCAGTCATTGTAGCAGAACCATGCTGTGCTGTGATTGGCTGCTTTGTGCCTCCAGAACTCATCTGTGGGTGAACGCTAGGGTTTGCTATCATCCTGCACAGGTTTCCCAGAAGTTTCTCATCTAAGGTGGCCTAAGTAGAAAAGTTTGATCGTTTGCTTCAGAAAATCAGTCAAGGAAAACCCCTGGGTGAGAGCAAATGCCCCAAAAGAATCACGTGGGATGAAGAATGCTCAATTGTCCCTATGAGTGGATGGATATTCTTACTGAAAATTGGGGAAGAGATTCAGAACTGACAAAAACAACAGATGTCTGATGCACAGAGGAAAACTAATTTTTGAAGTTTCCATTTCTAAATAATTAAACAAAACCTGTTTTATCTTGTTGCAGGGTTCTAGTCATCTAGAAAATATTTATTCAGCCTTTTTAATGTGCCAAATTATAAAAAGGCAAATATGTTATCTTCCCTGCCCATAAAAAAAAATGTTTCCTGTAGTTTCTCCTATGTTTTAGTCCAGGATATATTTTTTCTTTCTTTCTTAGTCATTTTATTGGTGGCTCATACAACTCTTATCACAATCCATACATCCATCCACTGTCTCAAGCACATTTGTTCATATGTTGCCATCATCATTTTTCAATGCATTTTCTTTATACTTGAGCTCTTGATATTAGCTCCTCATTTTTCCTCTCTCTATCCTTCCGTCATGAACTCTTGATAATTTATAAATTATTATTATTATTATGTCCTGTACTGTTCGATGTCTCCTTTTACCCCTGTGTCTGCTGCCTATCCCCCTGGGAGGGGGTTATATGTAGGTCATTGTGATTGGTTCCCTTTTTCTCCCACCACTTTCCCCTTCCCCTCCTGGTATGCCTACTCTAAATATTGGTTCTGAGGAGTTTATCTTTCCTATGTTTACTGTTTTTCCAGCTCTTATCTGTACCTTGTGCATGCTTTGGTCTAGCCAGATTTGTAAGGGGGAATTAGGGCCATAACAGTGGAGAGAGGGGAGAGGAAGCAATGAAGAACCATAGGAAAGCTGTATGTTTCCTTGGTACTATACTGCACCCTGACTGGCCTGTGTTCTCCCCTCAACATTTCTATAAGGGGATATCCAATTGCTCACCGTTTGACTTTGGCCTCCAGTCCACATCACCCCCTTCATTCACAATATGAATTTTTCTTGTGTCTTTGATGCTTGATAACTGATCCCATCGACACCTTATGGTCACACAAGATGATGTGCTTCAACCATGTGGGCTTTGTTGTTTCTCAACTAGATGGCAGCTTGTTTACTTCAAGCCTTTAAGACCTCAGACTCGATATCTTTTGATAGCCAGGCACCAGATTTCTTCACCACACTTGCGTATACATCTGCTTTGTCTTCAGCGACTGTGCCGTGAAAGTGAGCATCTCAGAGTGCCAGATTATTAGAACAAAGTGCTTTTTGTGTTGAGGAAGTACCTGAGTAGAGGCCCAATGCCCATCTGATCCCTTCATGCTAAACCTATAAATGTATGTACATAGATCTATTTCCTCATTGTAATAGATAAATATATTTACATATGTGCATGCCTATATTTAGATCTCTATAAACATTCTTTGCTTCCTAGTTCTTTCCTCTATTTTCTTTTACTTTCTTCTTGTACTACTATCATGATCATCCTTCATTTGGGTTTCAGAAATTCCTCTCAGTTACATGGTCCTTGATCAAGCCCTACCAGATGTTCTACACCCTCCTTGCCATTGATTTTTAGTCACTTGTCCCTGGGTTTGTTAATACCCACTTCCTTTTCCCTGCCTCCCCCACTTCCATTGCCTCCCCTGCTGGAACTGTCGTCCTATTGTTCTCTTTTTGGGCTTGTTTATCCTGCTTATCCTATCCAGATAGACATACAGCAACAACAATATGCACAAACACAAGACAGAGCACAACAAAGCAACAATAGAAAATAAAACAATGGCTACAACAACAAAAGGGCAATGACAAGAAAGAGAAAAACCTATAAATAGTTCAACTTATTTGTTGTCCTTTAAGAATGGTTTCCAAAAAATAAAAAATACAATAAAATAAAGAGAATGTTTTCCAGGGGAGTCTGATGGGGTGCCACACCCTGGCTCAGCAGTCTACTTTTGGTGTTCCCTGGGGACTTCATTGCTCTGGCCCCCTTGCTATTCTGTTGTATACCACCAGCAGCTTGCCTCGGTGTGGTGGGGTCAGGGGGTGCACAATTCTCACAGCGTGTCTCCACTGTTATCCCCCGTGATGTTATAAGTCAATGAGGAACAGTGTCTTCTGGTGGTCCTCTCTGTGCATTGGCTCTTCTGAGCAAAAATATTGTCCTCAGAGCTTGGTGGGCCAGGATGTGCTTCACTCTATATGCTTCCTTTCCATTTGCTCTTGAGTTTTTGATCAGACATATCCCTCTCCTTGAGTTATAGCTTCAGCGATGTCCTCTGAACTGAATTCTTCTGGCCGGGAGAGGGGCGTTCCACTTAGTTGATAATGGGACTAACCCCTCAGGTTTCTCTATTGGTTCTCTGCTTCGTGTCAGTGTGTCGTGTTCTTGTCTTGGAGCACCAGGTTCAAGTCTAGTGCCTCTTTCTCTGTGGAGATATAAACAACACCCTCTCCTTGGGTGGATTTGTGCCCTGTTCTTGGCTACCCAAGTCTTTTTCCCCCCCTCCTTTTCACTTGGCTGCGTTATGTGTCCCTGTGTTCAGTCTGCCCCCCTATCATATTACCTGGACTTCACCCGAGGAATGTGTGTACAGAGTAGCTTCTTCCCTATGCCCCTTTTGAATTCTTTTTTGTTTTGTTTTGTTTTGGGCATCACTTCCTCTGGTGGTCGTGGGTGCTACCAGTGCTGCTCCTGAGAGCTGCCGCTGGATTTGAACCACCAAGCCCGCAGGCCACAGTCCCGCACTCAACCACTTACGGCACCGGAGCTCAGCTCCCTTTTGAATTCTTTTGAGCTTACCTTAGCAGACTCATGTTGTACTTGTCCTTTTGCACTTGGCTTACTTCACTTAGCATAATTTCTTTCAGTTCTTCCCATACAGTGATGTGCTTCATGAGTTCATCACTGTTTTTTAGGGCTGCATAATACTTCATTGTATGTATGTAACACAGTTTTAAAATTCTTTCATCTGTTCATGGAAATTTGGGTTGTTTCCAACTCCTTGCAATTGTGAACTGTGCTGGGATGAACATTGGAGCACAGATGTCTGACTGTGGTTTGTTTCTTGTCTCTTCTGATTATATGCCCAGTAAGGGGATCAGTGAATCATAAGGAAGCTCAATTTCCATCTGTGTTAGATATTGTCAAATCAATTTGCATAATGGCTGTACATACCTAGAGGTCCACCAGCAATGGACAAGAGTTTCTTTCTCTCCACTGCCTCCTCCAGCACTTGTTACTTTCTGATTTCTTGAATTGGGCTGTCTTTGAGGGTATTAGGTGGTATTTCATAGTTGTTTTGATTTGCACTTCTCTTACGGATAGAGATCAGGAACATTTTCTCATAGATTTAGTGGCCATTTGGATTTTTACCCTTGAGAACTTCTGTTCAGGTCCTTTGCCCACCTCCTGAGTGGACAATTGGTTTTTCTTGTTATAAGTTAGCAGAGTATTGTAGATTTTAGTAATAAGGTCTTTGTCTGATGTGTCATTGCTAAAGATATTTTTCCCATTCTGTGATCTCTCTTTTTACTCTCTTAGCAAATTCTGTTGATATACACAAGTGGTTTATCTTTAGTATACCCCACTTGTCAATTTGTGCCTCCTGTGTTTGTGTCCTTCCCTACTTCCAATAGCCTATGAATTTCCTGTGTCAAAGTTGTCAGATTTGTTCAAATTCCCTTACCAATAGTCTTAATAATTTGAAATTTTACCTCTGGATTTGTGATTCACCTTGAGTTTACTCTAGTACATGGAGTGAGGTAAGGGTCTTGCTTCATTTTTCTACAGATATGTGTCCATATTGTCCAGCACCACATCTACTTCCTATTTGATATTTTTGGGGGTCTTATAAAAAAATCAGTTGTTTGTTTGCTGATAATTTTATTTGTGGTTTTCAATCCCTTTTCATTGGTCTGAATATCTATCATTATACAATACCCCACAGTTTTTAGCACTGTGACTTGTGTAGTAGGTGTTAAAACTGGGTAAATAAGCCCTCCAACATTTTCCATCATCTTGAGGAGTTCTCTGTTAATTCTAGGATTCTTTCCTTTCCTTATGAAGGTAGTAATTGGTTTTTTCCAATTCTTTGAAGAAGGATGATGGTATTTGGATTGAGATAGCATCAAACTTATATAGTGCCTTTAGTAGAACTGATATACTTACTATTTTGAGTCTTCTGATCCATGAGCTTGGGATGTCCAGAATCAACAGAACAATCCAACTAATAAAAGGAAAGAAATAATAAAAATTAGGGCTGAGATTCAGAAGAGGGAAAATAAGAAAACTATGGGAAAAATTAATGCAGCCAAAGTTGGTTCTTCAAAAGAATAAATAGGAGAGACCTCGCATGATTTTAACCAAGAAAGAAAAGAACAATTTTCAAAGGCAAGAATAAGGGATGAGAGAGGGGACATTACAGCAGACTTGAGTGAAATCAAAAGGATAATTATACAGTACACCAAAGGACTGTACACCAAAGAATTCACATACTTGGATGATATGGAAAAATTCTCAGAAAACCAATCCCTCTGTGGACTAGCCCCAGTGAACATCAGGAATCTCAACAGACCCACAGCAACAGAAGAAACAGACAAGGTTGTCAAGGGATTACCAACCAAAAAAAATGCCCTGGATCAGTTGGCATTAAAGAAGAATCCTATCAAGAATTCAGAAGAACAGACACCAATCCTACACAAACTCTTTGAAAACATAGAAAATGACTGAAAACTCCCAAATTCTTTCTATGATGCTGGTATAACTCTGATACCTACACCGGGCAAGGATCCCATAAGAACTGAGAATTACAGAAAAATTTCCCCAATGAGCATCAATGCAAAAAACCTCAATAAAGGGCTGAGCCCCCGTGGCATAGTGGTTGTGCGCGGGACTGCGGCCCACTGGGATGGAGGTTCAATTCCAGTTCCTCAGAGCAAAGGCTGGGCCTCCTACTCCCACCACCTGAGGGCAGTGATGTCCCCCCCCCCCCCCAAAAAAAAATCCTCAACAAAATACTAGCCAACAGAATATAAAAGTATATAAAACAGATAATTTGCATGACCAAGAGGGATTTGTACCAGGGATGCAGGGATAGTTCAACATAGTAAAGATCATTAATACTATTTGCCACATTGAAATGAAACATTATAAGAACCACATGATAATATAGATGCAGAAATAGTATTCAACATCATCCAATACCAATTCCTTTGAAGACACTCAAGAAGAAAGGAATGGAATGCAAATTCTTCAATATAATAAAAGCTATATATGAAAAACCTACAGCCAATATGGTAGTCAAGTGGAAAAGATGAGGTCAATCCCTCTGAAAAAGGCGATGAAACAAGGATGGCCTCCGTTTTTCGGGGTCCCCTGGGTTTCTTTTAGTACTGTTCCTCATAGTTTCCCTCGTACAGATTTTTGATTTTTTAGTCAGATAAATGCTTAGATGTTTCAATTTGTGTTTGGCTATTGTGAAGATTACTCCCTTTTTGATCCCCTCATCTCTGGTCTTGTCTGATGTGTATCATAAGCCTGATAGATCTCTATTTGTTGATCTCTACCATATTCCTCTATTGCTTCCAGCAATCCTCTCATGAATCTTTTGGGATTTTCCATATGTAAAATCATATCATCTGCCAATAATGATAGTTCCCCTTCTTCCTTACCAAGGCAAATCCCTATGATGTCTTTACTTTTTTGAATACCTTTTCTTTGTCTTCTACAGTTAGCTAGGACCTCCAATACAATGTTAAATATGCCGTGGTGGCTTGAGAAGCCCTGTTTGCCAACCCTTGTTCTAGACCACCCATCAGCTTATGAAGGAAGGCAAGTAAGGTCAACTGGTCTTGGAAAGCTGGGAGTAAGCAAAAGGCCAGATCAGTAAAGGCACACCAGAGACCAGTGGCTCAGTCATTCCTGAGCTTAACCTAACAGAAAGAACACGTGAAATCTGAGATATGGTTAGGAATTTCTCCCTACTCGTTATTGTCAGTGAACCTGAAAATATGCTCTGTGAGACACTGCAACACCCAGGGGCTTATGCATCCTTTCAAATACCATATACTGCAAAGAACTTTATGTGGAAATCTACCAGTTTCATTAGTCATATTAATTTTGTTCTATGTATGCCAATCACGTCAGTTATGTTGAGTTATGGGAGTCCTTGTAGTGTAATGGCTATGCTGAGCTCTGCATGGTCAGCATTTCAAAACCACCAGCAGTTCTGTGGGTGCAAGCCTGGGTTTTTTACTTCTGTAAGCAGTTACATTCTTGGAAACTATAGGGAGTTGCTCAGTAACATTTTGAGCTATAATATCATTAATTCTGAAAGTTTTCAAAATTATCTATGTTTTAGCTTTCTGAAGTATTCAGCAATAAAATTAATATAACTAATTTTAAGATATATATCTCAGAAACTACCTGGATTACTTCAATACAGCTCATGCATTACCTATTATTTTTTATCTTATTGAGGAAATTTGAATTGTACTCTTCAGTTTATTATACACTATTGTTTTAGCTCAGAACAGATAATTTTATCTTAAGAAGAAATAAAATAAAAAGTCATCCTCATTCATCCAGCTGAAATTGGAAATGGATATCAAAGGAAACATTGTTGAAATTCAAATAAAATGTATTCTTGCTCAGTGCCATGGATCAGTGTTGAACAACACAACCAAACACTTCTGTGGCAGTCATGTGCGTATGTTAATTTTATGATTGAAATATAGGGGTGGAGTCTAGCCTGTTAATCTGGAGATAGCCATTGAGTAGCCGATGAGGCCTCTATGTGGGCATGGCTTTCACCTGAGACTCCAGGAAAATCTCCCGAGATTTCCCTCGTGAAGATGAGAAGCTATCTTCCCCAGTTGTTGGGAGTTAGTTTCAGAGACGATTAATCATGGAAAAGACAAGATGCAGCCTCCGAGAAGTTGGAGAAGCCAGCAGAGAGACCACTCGACTTTACCCTGATGAAGACAGATCTTTGAAGCTGGAGTGGCATGCTGTTGATGGACCTGAGCCCTGGAAGCGAGGAGCCATGGGGAGACCCCTGCCACTGCCAGAATTCTGCACCCACTGATCTGCGACTTCCTGAGTCGGAAGCACACTTTATAGACTGACTTTGGGCATATGGGTTAATATCAGACTTGTGACTTTGAGCTGGACTGGGCTGGGATGTTTTCTCAATGTGCTGTTCCTTTTGAATATAAACCCATTCCTTATGTCCATATGCGTGTCCTTAAATTTGTTCCTCTAGTCTACCCAGACTAACACAACTTCCTAGTCGTGTACCATCCTCAAAAGTGTTCTTATGACTGAGCCCATTATTGCACTGTATCAATCCAGTTTGCTAAGGATCATCCTCTTTTTTTTACTGCCCCTCTACTTTACAGTGCATGATGCCATTCTCCAGGGACTGTTCTCTCCTGACAACATGTCTAAAGTATCTGAAATGAAGTCTTGCCCTCCTTGCCTCTGGGGAGCATGCTGGCTAAACTTCTTTCAGTATCAAGGTGTTTGCTCTTTTGGCAATCCATGGTGCTTTTAATGTTTTGTGTCAGCCCTATAATTCAAATGCTCGACTCTTCTTCAGTTTTCCTAATTCAATGCCCAGTTCTCACATGTTTATGAAAATACCTTAACTTGGGTCAAGCCCACGTTAGTCCTCAAAGTAGCTGCCTTGCTTTTCAACACTTTAAAAATGTCTTTTAAAAAAAGGTCTTATGCAGCAGATTTACCCAACTCAATGGGTCATTTGATCTCTATGAGAATTGATTGTGAATCCAAGCAAGTCAAAATCCTTGACAACATCCATTTTTTCTCTATTTATCATAGTGATCCATATTGGTCCAGTTGTGAAGATTTTTGTTTTTATTACAGTGAGTTGTGTTTTGGACTGAAAACTGAAATCTTTGATCTTCATCAGTACTTCAAGTCTTTCCCAATCATGGTAGGTTGTGTCATCTGTATATTTGAGGTTGTTAATAAAGCTTTCACTCAATCCTGTCGCAACATTCTTCTACCTATAATCCAGATTCTAAAGTCTGTAGTTAATATTGTGGTACCAATGATATTTTTGGCTTTGAACATTGCAATGTGGTTATGTAAGCTATTATCTTTAGGGGAGGATAGAGAACAGAGATTTGGAACTTCCTATACAATTTATTTTAACTTTTCTTTGTCTAAAATTAGCTAAAATGCAAAGATTTTTTATTTTGGGGGAGACATCACTGCTCTCTGGTGGTGGGAGTGGGAGGCCCAGCCCCACTGCTGGAATTGAACCTCCGTCCCAGTGGGCCGCAGTCCCGCGCGCAATCACTACGCCACCGGGGCTCAGCCCCAATGCAAAGATTTTTAAAACAGGAGATTGCCTTTGAACCTGTTATACTGGAAATCTTAACCTCTTTTGTCCTTGTATTTTTTTAACCCATGTTCAAAGCAATTGTTCGGAGGTTGTTAGGATTTACTGTTGTTCAGAGTAGGTCCCTAGCACTTGGTTTCTCTAGTGGTGCTAAGTGCTGAAAGGGCTCTTACTGGTGGCAACTTCACAGTCAGTGGAACAAAATGGTGCACACTCCAGTGTCTTCCCCACAGAGGAAAATGGATTGTGGGATGGACTTTTACTACTCATTGAGCTTTTACTGACTGTTTAGAAATAAATAAATCTATGAGCCTTTGCTGTTTGTTGGTCCTAGTCTGAAAGCTGCACTGAAATCTGTTCCTCAAGAGCAACAGGCACACTTCCAATGGCAGAGAGGTTACAACTGTATGTGAGGTACATTGGCTGGGAATGAACCACCACTCCTCCTTCTCAGAAGATGAGAACTCTCTCTACTCAGTGTAAACTCCAAAATCCAACAGGCTAAAGACATAAAACTTCCCTGGTTATTTTCTCAAGCTTTCAGTGCAGATACATTTTCTGAGGAAAATTTGCTATATGTTATATCCTGGCATGAGAGTCAGAAGAACTGCAGTTGCCTAGCAGTGAGCTATTGTGTCCTGCAGTGTTTGTTTTGTCTACCTTATAAGAGAGACAACTGAACTACATAGAATCAACAGCCTTTCCAGCTTCTACTTCTATGAATGTATAATCATTAAAAACATTGTCATCAAATCTATTACAACTCATAGCAATGCTACATAGGGTTTCTGACTTTTGTGAATACTTATGACAGCAGACAACCTCTTTTTCCTACTGGGCCTGAAACACTTACCTAAGTCTCTCACACTTTAGAGATATACTATGTATTATGGACCACTATTCATGTATTAATTGATTGATGGCGTGCTCAGTTTGGTGCTCAAGTGTTTACATACATGATTGGGGAATTCCTAAGACTGCCCATATGTCCAATGATTTTCTAGACAGACTCTTGTAACTTACTACAGAGATGTACCTCAACTCTAACTTACTTTGCTTAACAGTCCAATGTCTAATCTAATAGGGCCCAACAAGAAGAATTTCAGCAACAAGCAAGAAGAATTTCTTCTCTATGGATATAGCTGTATTTCCAGACACAGCATGTCAGAACTGCCAAACTGTTTAATTAGACAATTTCAACTTCTTTTCATTGTTTTCCTACAAGGTTTGCTTTTAAAAGTCTATACAGGTTGCTCATGTTCTGCCTAACATGAAATTCTTGTGACACCTAATGGCTATTTCTAGGAACTGCATGGTCAGAAAAAATTTTTAAGCATTTAAACAAGGAAGATTCTTTAGCAGTCCCCTAAGCATTTCCCCAGGGAGACAGTGACTTGTTGTCTTCTAATACTTAGCTGCTAATGTTGGAACCAGGAGTAGTGCCACTAAAATAAATATCCTTATCATATGAGAAAAGAGAAATGATTCCAGGGCTTTCAACTTTCATGAACCAGTTAAGTTTGAAAACTACTTTGGAGGAATCCCTTTTGATTTATCTTCCTTTTGTTTGTTCATTGGGAAATTAACAGAAAATTAAGCAAAATTCTAGAATCTTCAAGAGAAATAGTCTCTCTCATTTACACACACAATAAAATGGCAGTGCATGACCAAGAATGAATGAGTGTTCCCTTATGTTACATCTTTACTATGCTCTCATTTCCCTCGGGGCCTATTTGTGGGAACTTCTGGCATGAAGGGGATTGCAAAGAGCCAGGGGTTGAAAGGCTGAGGGTGGCTGGCAGCATAACCTCCTTCACAATAAAGGATTGAACTCAAGCTCTCCTGATCGCAGTCCCCACTTCCTTGCCTGGACTCACTGGTTCCTCAGGATTCCTGCTGGTAGACTGGACTGCGAGTCACATGGTCAGTAGTTCGAACACCCCAGCCTCTTCTGGGGGAGAAAAATGAGGCTGATCCCTTGAAGACATATAGCCTTAGAAACCTCAGGGACTTCTACTCTGTCCTACAGGGTCAGAATAAATTTGATGGCAGTGAGCTTGGATTTGGGGTTTAACTGTTTCATAGAAATGTTGTGAAAATTAGCTTGATAACAAAGTTAGAATTACAATATGAAAGCACAGCGATTCCGAGATTTCTGCTGCTGCGTGTGGCTGTGTAGTTCTGTGTTTATTGTAACACAGGTGGCACCCACTGAGTTGAAACACAGCAAGTCAACAACGGCGTGGAAAGTCCGCGGGCATTCCTTTTCCTTTCCTATTGAGGAAGGACTTAGATCTATTTGGTCTCACATCCTATAGAGATGCACTATGTATTATGGACCACTGTTCATATGTGAATTAATTGGTGGCGTGCTCAACTTTGCACTCAAGTGTTGAAGTACATGATTGGGGAATTCCTAAGACTATCCATGTATCCAGTGATTTTCTAAACATACTCATGGAAGTTACTATAGAGATGTACCCCAGCACTAAGGTCTAATGCAGAGACTGGATATGCGACAGAATCAGTCAGGGAAAAAGACTGGGTGAGTATGTCCAAACTCATTTATGGCTTGCCAAACGCTGTCTCTCTGATGAAAACCAAGTGTACTGCTTTATCTAACAAGGAAATTTGATAGTAACATGCTGGCTTTTTTCTGTCTGTTTGCAACTTGGTACCCAAGAGTTTTATTGGCGTGTGGGAGATGGTCATATAGGAAAGTGATCAGATTTTAAGCGGGACACCAATGACGGGGGTTAGGGGTGGAGTATGTGGTTCTTGATTAAAAATTTGGTCTATATGGAGCAACAAAAATGTTCATAGAATGCAAAAATAGTATTGCAATATATTTATTTTAATTTTAAATTCTGTGGGACATTGTGAAATTGTTAAAAAGCAGGTTGTCTGGTCACATTATCATATAGGCAACTCATGCCTAGCAATCATTAAAATTCTAAGTATAAAGAAGAATGGCTGGTGTTTGTAATAAATTACATGATTTATACATGAAGCTGCCAGGTAATGTTTCAATTTTGTCCCCCACAGTGTCCCAAACTTATAAATAGTCTGGTCGCATTTTTCAATAGATTCTGATTGGAGGGATGTCTTTGGTTTAGTGTTATCAATATTGCCATGGAAGTTCATGTATGTACATGACACAAACATGCTAACTTTCAGTTTCTACCTGTATCATCTCTGGTTTAGAATGAGGCATGTGGTGAAAAGACATTCGATCTTGTATCATCACCATGCTTTGAAAATTCAGGCTTGCAGGGGCTCATAACTTTGAGAAAAAGGTAGTAATGCCTTCTCTACAAGGAAGTTCCATCATGTCAGGCTTCTCCTGTTACTTTTCTTAAAGAATTGGGACTCAAGCTGCTCAAATTTAGAATCCCAAAGGAGAGATAAATACATATATATGTATATGTATATTTATGCATCAACCATCTATGTACACATTATTGTATTATACATGAACATAGACTGTAATGACTTACATTGTTTATAAATGTGTTCTATAATAAAAGAGCTCTGTCATAATATAATATAACTTCCAGCTTTGGAGTTCCATTCTGAATAAAACACAAATCCAATCACTGCTACTTTTTCACAAGAATTTTCTGGGTTCTGTTGTCCTTGCTCTTATTTTTCTCGTTGTGGATCTTTAACAGGATTTTGATATGTTCTAGAGCAGGGGTCCGCAAACTTTTTAAACAGGGGGCCAATTTACTGTGCCTCAGACTGTTGGAGGGCCAGACTATAGTTTAAAAAAAAAAACTATGAACAAAGTCCTATGCATACTGCACATATTTTATTTTTAAGTAAAAAAAGCAAGGTGGGAACAAACACAATATTTAAAATGAAGAACAAGTAAAGTTAAATCAACTAACTTACCAGTGTTTCTTTTTTTGTTGTTTTTTTGTTTTGTTTTGTTTGGGGCATCACTGCCCTCAGGTGGTGGGAGTAGGAGGCCCAGCCTTTGCTCTGTGGAGCTGGAATTGAACCTCCATCCCAGTGGGCCGCAATCCTGCGCATAACCACTACGCCACCGGGGCTCAGCCCTACCAGTGTTTCAATGGGAACCATGGGCCTGCTTTTGGCTAATGAGATGATCAATGTCTGGTTCCATATTTGTCACTGATGGTCATAGCAAGTGATGCAAGTGTGCATTAGTCTAGATCTGCTTGGAGATTTCAGATGTTTCATTCTGGAAAAGGTCTCTTAACAGACATAAGATGGTTGCCATTTTGAGCACATGCTTCCTGAGATTAGGATATGTCTCAGAGGGGAGAGATGCATAGAAATTAGGAAGACTGCTTGACTTGAATGCATCTTTCAGAGAATTACAATTGTGCAGTTCAGTCAATTCCATTTGGTATAAATTGTAGCTACATTTTCAATGTTAATAGAAAATGGATTATGGAAAAACTGTATGTCTTGTTCATGGAGATGAAACTCCTTAAATCTAAATTGGAACTCCTTTTGCAAATTTTCCAGCCAATCCACACATGTTTTGTTTGGGAATGCAAGCAATGGTTTTTCTGCTAACAAATTTTGAGTTGTGGGGACATGGCAGAAAATTTTCTTCACTTGTTTGATGAGGAGGCCAAATTTTACTTCAAATGCTTTCACATGTGATTGCATATCACAGATGAGCTTCCCCTATCCTTGAAGTTGCACGTTGAAGCTGTTGAGTAGCTCTGCTACATCTCTCAGAAAGGCAAGGTGCCATCTCCATTCTGCATCATTGAGCTCTGGGATTTCTTTCTTTTTTTTTTTGAAAGCAGAAAAGCTGCCATCTGTGGAAGTAAGTCATAGAAATGTTTCAAAACTTTCTCTTGACTCAGCCAAAGGACTTTTATGTGGTATCGAACATCTTCATAGGCAATATTTAGGCCAGACAGAAATTCCTAAAATTGTGGTTTAATGCATTAGCTCTAGTGAAGTTAAAACAAGATACCACAATTTTCATAGCAGAGTCCCACTTCACTGATTTACTACATAGCACTTGTATGGTGGATGGTGCAGTGTATGGCTATTGGATGAGAAGGGTTATGTTTGTCCATCTCTTTGTTAATGCAAGTAATTACTCCTTTCTTAGACCCCACCATGCTAGGAGTACCGTCAGATGTCACACTGGCTAGTTTAGCAAGGTCCAGCTCCAAACCATTCACAGTTTGGCAAACCTTTTCATAGATATCCTCTTCTGTAGTTGTTCCTTTGATGCTTTGCAGTGCAGCAAACTCTTCTGTGACTTTGAAATAGTCATTCGTCTCACCAGTAAAAATTAGAAGTAGTGCAGAATTCTGAGCATCTTTACTTTCATCAAGTGCCAAGGAAAAATAGGAAAGTTTTTTTTACGGAGTTTTGTAAATGCTGATGCAAACTGTCTCCCATTTCTTCAATCTTTTGTGTAATTGTAGGTCCTGAAAGACTCACCGTATTAATTAAATTGGTCTTCTCTGGACACATCTCTTTGGCAACAGAAAGAAGGCAAATTCTCCTTCCACGAGTGGTCTGGCCAGTGCATGCTACTAGCTTGGCAACTTTAAAACTTGCTTGCAGTGATGAACTATTTAGCTTCTTCTGCTTCACAAAAGTGTTTTGCTGCGTTGTCAATGTATTTTTTTGTCAATGTATTCTTCAGTTTTAATATTTTATCTTTTCTCACTTCTCTGACCAAGCAATCATATTTATCTTTTTTTTATTATTAAATCATTTTATTGGGGGCTCGTACATAGCTTTTCACAATACATAAATAAACATACTGTGCCAGGCACCTTCACATGTTCTCTGCCATCATCATTCTCCAATCATTTGCC